>JAULKK010294023.1:0-13094 GCA_032355705.1 Rubia peregrina
AGTATTCACCTTTATATGTAAAAACCCTTAGGAAAATCCCTCTTCTTTGTGGACAACCCCGATTTTCCACTATCTACATAATTGTATTTAGTAAGAATTTAGGGCTTATAAATTGTAACTTTGAGAGGTACGGTGACGACCTCCCAATTCTGTTTTGGGAACTTTTTTCCTTTTATATTAAATTAGGTTCCAAGTTCAATTCTTGTTTGTAGGGTATGCGTTGAAGGGTGGATTGGTGTCTGATGTTGCAAGTCCTATTTCACGGGGGAAAAATAGCATTAAAGGCGGTTTTTAAAAATGGTATTAAATACCCTATCAAAACCCATCATTTCCCACCTTTTTGCCTACATCAAAACTTCTCCATCCTTATACTCCATTTTTTCATCCTTTAATCTCCATTTCTCCTCATCCTCTAATCAAAGGTATGTATTTATAATTAATGCACTTAAAGTCCTATTAATTTTGGTATAACTTCACTTTATTTTCTCAATTTTTTTGGGAAATGATATCATTTACTAATCTACTTGTAGGTTGGAAATCTTCATCTTCTCACTTCTTTGATGTCAAGGTTGGTGTTTCTAAACCCTAGATTCGTTGAAGGGGAGACATGGTTTCTTTCATGGATGAGGTTTTTTAGTGCTTTAGTTTATATTGCTAGTTTAATCCTCTAAATTTAGTGAATACCTAATGAATGTTATTTAGGTAGTCCTCGGAGTTATGATATTTGGTATTTTATCTAGTGGGGGTTGTTTGTTGACCTAGTGAAAATTTATGGTATAGAAATCCACTAACCGTGTTTTATGAATTTAGTTTCATAAATTGTTGAGAAATTTGTTAATGCAGGTTTAAGAATGTCTAAGAAGCAGAAACGTGATGATGTGTCACATTCACGAAATACCAAACCTGGGATGTTGGGATTTAGTAGAGATGATGATGATGTGTCCGATGAGAGAGGAATAGCCAAAACTCATTGTGTAGGATGGTTAGGAAAGAGTTAAGTACATTGGTTTTCAATAAGCTGGAAAAGTGTTTATTAAAAGAATATGCGAAGTAGTCTAGGTTGGTGGTGAAGATAGGAACAACAAAGGTGGACATAAAGTATGATAGTTGGCATGATGTTCCGAAAGACTAAACGGAGATCCCATGGATGAAGTGCAAGGTACAGTTAATGGCCATTGTGTTCTTATTGCACATGTTACCTTTGCCCTTATTTTAACACCCATGGTTCTAAATATATTAGAGAACTTTCAAAATTGATTGCCCCGATACGACATATCCAAAAAAGAAGGCCACAACCATGATGTGCTAGAGTTGGAGGAACACAAATATACTTTGTCTATGGATTACATTTTTTATTTGGAGAAAGTTGATTGGCCATGGATAACGTACACACACACATTCAACCAGAGACTTGGGAGATCCATAAGAGAAGGGCTTTGGAGAACGATTCTAACGTTAATTAGTAATCCAAGGTTAAATTAAAAAGTATTTGGACTAACATGTCTTAAGTGTTGACTTGTCTCTAACATAGGATACGCGGAAAGAAAAACAATGCATAGTTGGTTAGAATCTAGTTCTTCATATTTTAAGCCATGAGGGGTATAGATGAGCCGTAATGCAATTAGGGGAATAACGTCTTCAAAGAGATGTTCAAATTACAAACGAGGCTGGGAAGACCGAAGAGCAGGCAAGGGCAAGTGTAAGACCAATGGGTTTGGATGAGATTGACAGGTTTCATTTATTCTCCAAAGGCCAACAAAACAATGTGGGTATGTTCGAGAAGGATGAAGAAAGAGAAATTGAGGAACGAGTGGTGAAAATTCACGTCCTTTCTTTTTCTTCACTAACATATTTCTCATTTACACTTGCTACCCAATTCCTTCCATTTTGATGGTTAGGAAAGATTAAAGATTGATGAATTGGAGGGGAAATTCATACCCACTTTCAAGAAAGACATACTTACTGAGAATACAAAAAAAAAACCCAACCACTCGGAGCGTGTTAGGGGAGTCGGAGTGTTCATGACACAACAAGAGGCATTTGGGATTACTCAGTACTATCCCCACACACAACCATTGCGGATCCACACGTTGTAAAAACAAGCGCTTCAAAAAGAGAAACGAATTTAGCAACAAGACATTCTCATCCGGAAGTTAATCCAACACACGTGCCTTGCTATTCCAGAAAACTTAGATGATTGCACACCATATTGGACACCACCACCAATAGGATCACACCATTCTCCCAAAGATGTTGATGTAAATTGTGAGGCAATCATTTAAACTCTTACCGACGAGGCCGACAACCTAGACAAAGCCATACCTGCAAGTGATAAAAGGTACACATTTAACTTGTTCAAACTGTTCGTACAAATTTCTTTGACAAGTTTGACAAATGTAATTGGTGCAATGTAGGGTTCTCATGTGTGTGAATTATACATTGATCAATACATAGACTGTAGACCACTTCACGTCGCTGGTGGAGTTTTGCATGAGTTAAGGAGACATCATTACACCGTATCAATTGGAAGGTTTATGTACAATTCTCTGGAGAAGGCGTTTGTGCAGGGTGCTACATTGCCAATTTCGGATGGCGAATGAAAACATGTTGGTTCTACATAAGGAATGTTTTCAATTTTCATGCGCCGACTAGTTTATGCCGATCTTATAAAGGATCGACATTGAAAGTCACACGAAAAATAACACCTAAAGCGGTTTAACCTACACAAAAACCAATCCACAAAACACCAAAACCGGTCCAACCAAAACTGGAAAATATTAGACAACCGGTTCTAAGAGCACAAGGCCCAAAAGACTCACCTCACTTTGTACGAGTGCTAAACTATTGGCTTCAACCACATGAACGGAAATCAACTTACTCATTTGTGGGAAACAATTGCGTATTTTGTGAGAAACGAGATATCATTGTGCTATGGAGTATTTTCGAGGACTTATGGAAATATGAGTAGATTAATCAAATGCTTATATTCATATACATCTTGTAAGTAAAATTTATTTACAAATATACATTTAATTCTTTGTTACTATTTATTAATTTCAAATTGTTTGCAACTAATGTGATAAAGTTCTTATTTTTCACGTACTTGTATTTTCTTTATAATCAAAAGAAGGGATGGGTCGGATACATGTGCACGGTGATGACTCAAGAAATTAGATGTACAAAGGAAGACAAAATCGACTATTCACAAAAATATTGGGAGGAAGGATAAGATTTTTTTTATTGCTCCCTACATTGATAGGGTATATTTTCAATCCAAATTACATTTACAAACTTCATTTACGCTATTTTACTAACATTTATTTATTTATTTATTTATTATTAGAGATCATTTGGCTATTAATCATGATTGTTCTGACAAAGAAACGGGTGTATTAGATGGATCCCTTGCACTTCTAACGATCGGAAGTATTTGTCAAGATTTTGGAGTCCACAATTAAGGGCACTAGCGAAGGTGATGGAATCAAATTTAAAATGGACGAAATCAAGGTATAAATTGTGCAATTTCATCTTTTTTTTCCAACGTGATTTTTTATAAGTTTCTATATGTTACAAGTTTCATGTGGTTTTCAACCAGTACAAGAAACAAGCCCAAACATGGGAGTGTGGATATTGCATAATGTTGTATGCAATAGAGTGCATAGAGGGTGTAAAGTTGGATTTGCTTGATATGGACAACGTAATTATACATTAACTTCTACTAAACATTAATAGTTTGTCAATGTCCACATTATATTTTATAATTTCTTGAAACTCGTAGGTTCTTCTGAAAGAAACAAGACCCTAAAAAAAAGACATCAACAATGTAAGGAATTGTTTGGCAAGGCATCTCATTGTCAACCGTTCCACACGTCTTGCAAACTCCAATTTTGTATAGTAACATAATTTAGATATGTTAATATGATGTGATCGTTCGGAATAGAATTGTGTTCACTTCTATTCCTATCTATAGAATATTGCTTAGTTAGCATTATATATATTTTTTTGTGACTTATATTCGTGTATTATGTTACAATTGTGTCTATCGAATTAGGCCTATTTTGAGTCGAGGATAAGAATGAAAATATTATTTTCAAATTTTGAGCTGTGATTGGTTTCGAGTTTGTAAGCATATTCATCTCTTTAATAATGTGTAAGCCGAACTATTTTCCAAACCCGGAAGCTAATTTTGGAAAAAAAGTGAATGTGCAAAAAATTACAGATTAGGACCAGAATGGGAGACCGATAGGGGAAGTTCCCAACTCAAAGGGCTGAAATAAGGATCTGATTTTGATTCCGAGTTCGGAAGAATATAAGGTTCCGAGTGCATAACTGTTGATACATGGTCAATAGAGCTATTCGGGTTTCGAGCTCGGAAGATTTTAAAGGCTGTTCCATTGGTTGGTTAAGGCAGTTATTAACTGCCTTCACAAGAGTTTCGAGTTCGGAATCAAATCCCGGGCCAGAAGGAACAAGGATGTTTCTGAGTTAAGCAGATATTAAAGGCGTTTCCACCCACCTTTCGAAGGAAGTTAAGAACCACCTTTAATGGATGTTTTAAAGGCGGTTCCGAGAACCACATTAAATAGATGACGATCAAAGGCGCGACCAGAGAAGGATTAATTATTGACGATCAAAGGCGCGACTAGAGAGGCCCAAGAACCACAATTATGTTGCAGATAAATTTAACACCTTGAATAAAACAATTGTATTGCTTAGATAAGTTTGATTACCAGTTTTTTTGTTGTCTGTTTATATTTAGGTATTTCCTTTGTCATTTTTAAGTCCAAGCAAACTGTTATATGCGGTGATAAGTAGAAGGCTTAATTACATCTCATCTCATCCACACACTTGCATGTATTATCACTTCTGTAACTTGGATTAATTAATCTCTATTCTTCTCATCCTTAATTTCAAACATTTGTTTTACTTTATCCTAAGTGGAGATTTAGACTAAACTTTCTTTTTTAACCAAACTTATTATCTGACTGGTTTTTGAATTTAACCAAACTTATTATCAGACTAGTTTTTGAACTGGATGAGTAAACAATTACAGAATAGGACCAGAAAGGGGGGGCCAATAGGGGCAGTTCCCACCTCAAAGGGTTGAAATAAGAATCTGATTTTGATTCCAAGTTCAAAACAACATAAGGTTCCAAGTTCATAACTGTAGATACATGGTCGATAGACATATTGGGGTTTCGAGCTCGGAAGATATTAAAGGCAGTTCCATTGGCTTATTAAGGCAGTTATTAACTGCCTTCAACAAGAGTTCCGAGTTCGGAATGGAACCCAGGGCCGGAGGGAAGAGGAATGTTTCTAACTTAAGAAGATATTAAATGCGGTTCCACCCGTCTTTTAAAGGAAGTTAAGAACCACATGTAGTTGATGTTTTCAAGGCGGTTTCAAGAACCACATTAAATAGATGACGATCAAAGGTGCGACCAGAGAAGGATTAATTGTTGACGATCAAAGGCGCGACTAGGGAGGTCCTAGAACCACGATTCTTTTATGGCTAAGATATGTTTATTTACCATTTTTAGTTATCTTTTGTTGTTTAGGTCTTTCCTTTGTCATTTTAAGTCAAAGTAAACCGTTATATGTGGTGATAAGCAGAAGTCTTAATTACTACTCATCTCATCCACACACTTGCATGTATTGTCACTGCTGTAACTTGGATTAATTAAGCTCTCTTATTCTCATTCTTAATTTCATTGATTTGTTTTACTTTGTTCTAAGTTGAGCTTTAGACCAAACTTTCTTTTTTAACCAAATTTATTATCAGACTGGTTTTTGAACTGGATGGGCAAACAATTACAGATTAGGACCAGAATGGGGGGGTCGATAGGGGAAGTTCCCACCTCAAATGGGCTGAAATAAGGATATGATTTTGATTTCGAGTTTGGAAGAAAATAAGGTTACGATTTCATAACTGTTAATACATGACCGATGGAGCTATTCGGGTTTCGAGCTCAGAAGATATTAAAGGCGGTTCCATTGGCTAGTTAAGGCAGTTATTAACCGACTTCAACAAGAGTTCCGAGTTTGGAATGGAACCCAGGGCCGGAGGAAAAAAGAATGTTTCCTAGTTAAGAAGCTATTAAATGTGGTTCCACCCGCCTTTTTAAGTCAATTAAGAACCAATTAAAGGTGGTTCCGAGAACCACATTGAATAGATGGCGATCAAAGGTGCGACCAGAGAATGATTAATTGTTGACGATCAAAGGCGCGACTAGAGAGGCTCTAGAACCACGATTCAGTTGCATACGAATTTACCATCTTGAATAAAACAATTGTATGGCTTAGATAAGTTTGATTATATTTTTTAGTTTTATTTTACAATTTAGGTCTTTCCTTTGTGATTTTTAAGTCCAAGCAACCAGTTATATGTGGTGATAAGTAGAAGGCTTAATTACTACTCATCTCATCCACACACTTGCATGCATTGTCACTGCTGTAACTTGGATTAATTAAGCTCTCCTCTTCTCATCCTTAATTTTAATCATTTGTTTTACTTTGTTCTAAGTTGAGCTTTAGACCAAACTTTCTTTTTTAACCAAACTTATTATCAGACTTGTTTTTGAACTAAATGTGCACAAAACGTGCACATTGATATTGCTAATACACCGAATGTGCACAATACAAGCACGATAAAAACTATATACTTCAATACTTCCTCCATCCCACAATAAACTTATTATTTTCCTTTTAAGTTTGTCCCATAGTAAAATTTTCATTTTGATAAGAAAATTCACCTAAAAATACCCTCATAATTTATTCAACATTAGCTGAAATCCATGGGATTCTCATAAAATTTCTGATTTAGACCAAACTCATGTGAAAAAAAGTGTCACATCAACGGCAAAAAAGCTTGAATCATATACAATTTGGAAATTTAAATAGGGAGGGATGAAGTAGATTTTTAATTATTGATTACAAATATTTATTCATTGTCTATTTATTTAATTTATTCATATTTTTTTGAAAGAAACAAATAAATATATATTGAAAAATCTATGCACATAGAGTTGAACACTTGGGATTAGGCATGGGAGATCCGGTTATGGTGTTGAAAGCTACACGCAGCTGCCCCTCTCCGGTCTTCGTCGGATCCACTGGGATGACCATCGTCGTGTGCGAGATCTCCTCCGCAGCATTGGTCTAGACCACCACCTACACCTTGTCGTCGATGGAAAACAGTCCATTTTTAAAGAAGGTTGTAGACGGTACCAATAGTTTATAAAGAAAGTGGCAGATGATGTAATCAGTAAATAAAGATGGTTGAAGATGACGGCGGCAGTTTATAAAGAAAGTTTCAGACAGCGGAGAATCCAATGTAGTCATTTTTATTGAACTTGTTTCTCCAGTTATTTATTTTTACTGGTAAAAATTATTTTTTAGTTTTTACCACAAAAATTACTACTTTTGCGGAGTGAAACGATAGTAACATAACTGGGACTATTCACGTTGTCGGGAACTGGGACTATGAAAAGATCTAATTTGGTTGAGCCATGTTACACCATTAGGTGAAGTTGAACAACTTCCTTCCTCCTTTTCCTATTAGATATTAACACCCAAAAAAAAGAAGTATTTGATGACAAATTACTCTTAAAAATTTAATGAAATTTAGTCCGAAAATGAAGGGATTGAATCAATCCTGACTTTACCATCTTGAATAGAAATTGTACCACATTGATATGTTTGATTACCATTTTTTAATTGTCTTTTTCCATTTTAGGTTATTCCGTTTTCATTTTTTAGTCAAAATGGTTTTTAACAGGACATGCACGATACATGCACTGTTATTACTAATACACCGAACATAAACTGCACGCTTATTATTTGACAGTCAACATTGTTAGATTTGGATCACATATTTAAATAGACATATAAAAAATAATATTATCGTATGTAATATTATTGGATTCATCGTAGTAAGTAGTTTCTAAATATAGTTTTTTTATTTTTTGTTATTATACGTAATTAAACATATTAACGGTCATTGTTTCTTGAAGATCGGGAAAAATATTCCGTGCAACATATCCTAGGACGCAGGGAGTATATAGTTCTAGAGATTTTTAGTTATTGAATAATATATATTCATCGTCAAGTTGTATTTTTTTTTTTTGTTTCAATAGATATTTAAATGTTGGATATTTTCCACCTCAACTAAGAACTAATAGAAAGGGAGTGCAAAGAATAAGCATGACTTGAACACACAAAAAATAAGCTCGTGTTGGACATATATTGATTATATCATGTAAAAATTAAATAATAAAAGTTGAACGAGCAATTTAAATATGCAAGAATAATAAACTTTTATCAATTATTCAGGTATACAATCGGAAAGTATAAATTATGATTAATTAAAGCATATATGCAATATATTACATTAAATAAATCACGTTTCAAGCAAAACAAAGTAATGGAGTCACGAGTTAAACTCGCTGCCCTTGAAACGAATGAGTCCCGTCGTGGACATCGTTCCCTAGAATAAAACCATCGAAAGTAATAATTAACACGTAAGAGTTACCTCATATTCACGCAAGGCCCGAAGGACTATCACCTTGACAGAGCAATAATGGAAACTTCGAGATACTTCAACACGATCCATACGCATTTTAGACAGTCCAGATAAAAATTATCCTGTGTCAATTTCAGCCCAATTTTCCTCTTTCAAGTGTGACATTTCAAACATCCATATCTCATTCAAACTTTATCCATTTTGAGAGTTTAAATATTTGATTTTTTAGCACTCGCGGAGGAGAACCCAAAAATCACATCCACCGACCCTATATCCGTTTCGGTACCACTCAAAACAACGCCCAAAAGTTGACAAAAATCAACCTTTTAACCACCATTTTCCAACAGCTTGTATTATAGAACTATATTGAGATTAGTGTATTTCTAAAGATAAAATAAGAACATCATACTATTTTACTTACTTGTTAAATGTCTTTGACATACATGTACAGATAGTGGTACTCGATCAGCTTCTTCTTGGTGCACCGAAAATCACGTCGAACCGTTTGAAGAGGCAGATGTTAGTGACGGAGAGTTAGCCGCCATTGAGGAACTATTGAAGATTAAAATTGATTTTGGTTTTAGCTCAAATGATATTTTTAGTTTTCCATTATCTAGAAGGAGACCAAAAGAGTCTTAGAAGAAGGGGAAAGGTTCTAGAGTAAGTTTGAGAACTTCTTTAGAATTCGGATGCCTCAATCGCCACCAGGTGACTGAAATGGGATGCGTGCAAAAGCACTGGTTGATCCCTTATGAGAAACACCGAAAGGTAACTGAAATAGGTTGTCTGCAAATGAACTTATTAGGTTGAAGTTGTGAATAGTACTCTAGAGAGTAAATTGTAGCTCTTAGATTAGAGTTGGAATTGATCTTAGCCATTGGTTAGGTGATGGAACTACTGTAAATAGGGATGATGTAGTAGAGTTTTAATCAAGCCAAAAATAATAAAAACCTTCTCCTTCTTCAAGTTCTCCATTCTCTACCAAATTTTCTAGACCCTTCTTGTTCCATTTAAAGTTTTCTCCCAACAAAGTGGTATCAGAGCCACACGATCCTTTTATCATGTAAATAATGATATTCCCTTCTAAGTCCCAAATGCTCCCTAAGAGCAACTATGACAATTGGAGTCAAAGGAAGCGTGATTAGATTCCATACTTGCATTTTTTATAAATACTATAAAAACTAAAACACAATTTACCCATATCATTTCGACTTAGTCTAATTCAATTATTTCATTTGACTTAATTTAGCTCAATATATTTCAACTTCTTTAATTTCAGCTAATTTTATTTAATTATTGTTTTTAAAATACTAAAATATACTACATTTATAGACTAAAATTGAACGGTTTAGAATGCATACTGATAGCGTAAGGAAAAACTTTGACCCACTCGATGCTTGCACAATACTGTGCAATTTGAAAGTGAAATGGGCATGCTCGATACTTGCACGTGGAATTATAAGTTAACTATTTGAATATACCATGCATGCATAACAATATTATTATATATCGGTTGAAAAATAAACAATAAGAGAAAATTTTCATATTTCCCAAGATCATCGTAAGTACCATTTTCAATATCTGATGAACCTGAGAACTCATAATATTTTTTTAAAAAAGTAAATGTTTGAGTGTCTCACCAACTAAAAAGTCATTTCACATTCAAATAATTAAGCTTAGAGCACAAATTTATTATTTCTACAATATTTTTTATATCAACGTATAAGCATTTTCTAATTCAAGATCCTCAAAATTTTGAATTATGGGTGCAATGGGTCGAGATTCATCCTCGTGCCAGAGATTCCTTAGCAAGTCCAAGGGATTCAAGTTTCGGTGAAGTCTAGTAAGGGAGATTCACAAAGTGAATCTAGGTGCAGCAAGATGATCAAATCTTGTTGCAGTAACTCATGTCTAAGTAAAAGATATTTACAAGGGTCGCCATAATATTTTTTTAAAAAAAATCATTCATTCAAGTGTGCATATATATTGGTAGAAAACGACAAAATATTAAGTGGGACCATTGGAAAATTTTCCTTTTAACTCTAATTATTTTAAAGAAATTAAAAAATGAGTACGAATTATTCATGCACAGTATTAATATTACTATTACTATTAATAATATTATAATTATTATTATTGAAAAAAATCATATTATTATCTGCAATAGCATATTCATTCAAAATTATGGGAATTGTCAAACTTATCCCCTCTCTAAGCTTTTCGCTCCTACTTCTCTCTACTCTGACATAACTGATAACCGTTATATTCACTATTCCCCACCACCTGAATTTTACTCTGCCACCACCTAAACCTTACTCCGCCTGGCTCCGGCCTAATCAGCCACCATGGTGGCCAATACTACCAAAATCTTTATACAAACCCTGTAATCCAAAAATGCACCGATCTTAAACTGTTTACCTTCGACCCCCGACCCTGCTCCAATAACCAATTTCAAAGGGGAACCCGCCATCCTATACTCGCCAGACCAGATTCAGTAACTAGCCCACCACTACGAAAATGCCCTAATTGGGAATTTCCCCTACGAAAAGACTGGCAATGGAAAAGGTAGAAGCAGACTTCAAGAATATTGGGTTTGCCGGAAAATACCGACTGGGGGCAATCGACCTAAGAAATGTCCTTATTAGATTCGAAGGAAATGAATATTTTCAGAGGTGCTAGATGAAAGCGATGTGGTCATTCAACGACCCTCATATGAGAGTTCTCAAATGGACGCCGGAGTTCAAAGCAAATATAGAATCTTCGATGGTACCTGCCTGGGTAACGATCGGAAATGTGCCATTATAATACTACAACATCCCCTGTATCAAGGTTTACTGTTCGCATTGTAAAAAACTAGGACATGAATTGTCGAAGTGTAGAATTCTGCACTCTGACCTAGCTCCTAAATTTATCCCAAAACCGAAAGCCAAACCAAAGGATACCCTACAGACCGAATGAAACCCGTTATTCAAAATGTAGAGGGTCATACTTCTGGTTTAACTATATCACATAAATAAATAGATATGGTAGCACTGCACAAAACTTGGATAAGAAAATTTCATGGCATAAAGCCTCCGACAACTAGGAAAACAATTTGGAAACAATGGTTAAGAAGAACCAGTTGGAACCACTGGGCACAATGGATGTGATTAACCAATTGGAGCTACTGGCTGAGAAGAATCACTTGGAATTTCTACCATTAAATGATAAAAAAATCAAACCAGCTTACAGAGCTCCAGCAGATTTTCTCACCTATACCAAAGAACATAGATATAGCACCAGAGAGCACACTGATTCCGTAGACAAAAATTCAACTTAATGAAATCAAGAGGCATCAGTAACTTGGAGATGTAAAAAAAAAGCACCAGAGAGATCAGAAGAATATGACCTGGATTTACAGAAGATTACGCCAGAGGGATCACTGCAATGTGCATAACCAAGACCTGCAAACAGCCAAATGAAGAGGAACAAAGGTAAATCCTAGGCCTCCAATAATACCAGTGATACTAACAGTGGGAATGAATCCTCAGGCAGGTTAAGCAATAGATTCTCAGTCCTTGGAGATGAGGATTCTGAGGGAGACAATATCCAACCAAGTTCTGAAGTGCTTCAGCTGGAGAAGGTATGTCTAAAACCTTTAACTTTGAGCCTGAAACCAAAATTGACAAGGAAAAGAACTTTGTTTAATAAACCCAACCAAATGAATCTTAGGTCTAAATCAAAAGGCAGGAAAAGTAGTTGGTAATGATTGATACAACCATAAATTTTAAGATCTTGGTTTGGAATATTAGAGGGGTGGATACATCCATAGATAGACTCAAAAAGCTAATTAGGATTCATAACATACAGTTACTGTGTGTTTTTGAACCTAAGCATAATAATCATCTTGCTGATAACTACAGGATGAGACTTCAATTTGATTACTGTCATAGTTCTTCAGAAAACAATATTTTGATATTTTGGAGACGGAATTTCAAAGTCAATATTTTGCTGGAAAATAGGCAATTTACCTCTGAAAATATTAGGATCTCATGTTTTAATGAGGATATGAGTGTTGTTTTCATTCATGCCTCTACTATAATTAAGGAAATAAAATATTTATTGAAAGATCTAAGACAAATAACAGGAAAAAATATAATTCATATAGGTGATTTCAATGCCATGACTGTTGTGCATGAATATAAAGGGCCTAAAAACCTAGCCTACAAAGAATAAATGATTTCAATGGCTTCATTGATCAAAACATGTTAGAGCATTTAAATACGGTGGGAAATTAATTTACATGGTCAAATGGTAGAAAACCCCCAACTTTGGAGGGACTAGATAGAGCCCTATGTAACCAGATTGGTTACCATCTTTTCCAAACAGCTCCTTACATACTCTCAATAACCATACCTCAGACCACACTTCTCTACTCCTTACCATAGGCAGCAACATTCCATCATCACCTAGACCCTTTAGGTTCTTGGATGTTTGGTTAACTAGAAATGATTTTAAGGACATGGTTAAAGACAACCGGGATTTATCAATTCTAGAAACTGGTATGATTAGATTTTTCCTAAAACTTAAGAGA
>JAULKK010294044.1:0-13092 GCA_032355705.1 Rubia peregrina
GGGAAGCCCCCAAATTGTTTACTCCCTACGTCCCTCAATGATCTTCCTAATTTCCATTTTGGAACGTCCCACAATGATCTTCCTATATCTATTCTTTCTATTTTTAGCCTAACAATCATACCTAAAATACCAAAATTACCCATAATTAAAATATGAAATTACCCAAAATACCAAATGTCAACCGATTTTACCCACACATTACTTTTTCCTCACATGGCTTTGTCATCCTTTTTTACTCCTGTAGCCTTTTTTATAGCCCTTTTTTTGTAGCCTTTTTTTGTAGCCTTTGTACTCCAGTAGCCATTTTTATCACCCACATGCGCAATACTCTTAATGTTTGTGCCATTTTCATTTCGGAACATCATTAAGGGACGGGGAGAGTATTTTTTTAATATAATTATTACCATCAGGAGAGTGGGATTTTTGCTCGTCTTTTAATTCTTGACTCGTCATCCCTTGGTCAGGTTTAAACGTACAAGATTTTTAATGCTTCTGTTTGTATTTCTTTTTTCGTTTGCTAACATTTTTTGGCCACTTATCATTTTCTAGTGACCTTGACCAGTCATAGCACGAAAGCTGGGGATGAAACATTTACACCTCTCACCATACTAGTTTTCCAGGTGTGGCAAGGTGGGCATACTGGTTGGTATGTTCTCACCAACTTTTCTTGGCAATTTTCATGGCTTGTCAATAGTTTTGCTTCCAATTGTCGGTTGGGAATAAAGAGCCTTGAATTTCCTCATATGCTATTTGTCTAGGCTTTATTTCAATGTTGCAAGAGATATTTTCTTCACCCATGTAATGCAATTTTTGTAGGGTGGTGTAGTAGTATAATGATTTAGACTCCATCTCCACTTACTCATCCACTAGATCTCCAACCTGAACAAGCAGTTTGGAACCCTAAATACGTTCCTCTATCGAAGGGGTCTTCCGAGAAGATGGATAAATCCCATCGGAATTGGCTCGTGCATATGAAGAAATTGCCCAAGTCTTGAGGTGCCGATCCTTCTTGTGAGGCAGATTTATTTTATATAATTTGGCAATGATACTATTGCAGAAGCCTATATTAAAGGAAAACATCAAAGGGGGTTCCTTTGATTTTTTTAAGAACTGCCTTCGTGAGAAGGTTCCAAATTTGGAACTGTTATCCAAAGATCCCCTTCCATTGAAAAGGTAGTTTGAAACTGATTAAAGGTAAATCCGCTTATAATGAAAATTAATTAAAGGAGACACTATTGTAGAACCGACTTTAATGGATTAACTTTGTTAGGTTATTTGGCCCAATATATATATATATATATATATAATATTTTAGGGTTTTCTCCCTTAGTATTTTTTCAGTAAACAATCCATGACCTAATTCACACACACCTATGGTGCCTTCATCATTAAAAAAAATGTCGGAAACTCCACCGATTAGACGACCACCACCCTCCTCTCTCTTTGTTTTTGATTGAACACCTCACTGTTGTCCCCCACCATCACCTCTATATCTTCCACCGTTGTTCTCCTCCATCACTTTCAACGCTTCTGTCTTCCGTCACTTCCACCACTAAGCTCATCCATTGCTTCGGCCATTGTTTTTGCCTCCCTCGCCGATCAAACGCCTAGCGATGTCCCTACCTCACTGATGTATACTCGGTGCCGATTGAATGCCTTACCACCGATGTAACTCCTTCGTTGTTGTACGCTAATGAAACCCTCTTTGGTGTAAGGATTTGAAGTTTTCTTTTTCTCTATAAATTTGAGTTTGGTTTATGAAATTGTAACTAAGGATTATCTAAGTTTGGCCTAGGAATTGGAAGGTTTCTCTCTTGATAATTTGATTTTGAGTAACCCACACCCATTGGGGCTGTTTAGAACCTTGCGGGAGAGCTCAAACCTATGGGATGCGCAACAAAGAATTTTTTTAAAAAAATATTGCTCTCATAGTCACTACTAGCCATTATAGAGTAGCTAGTGGAAAGTCCGGGGTTGTCCACATAGATACTAGAATTCAAGAGTTAGCTTTACGCAACCCACAGTTGGGCGTCACTCCGATTTTTGTCTGAAATGCTAGTGCTTTAAAACTACAATTAACTAGCCTTTGGGGTATTTGCATAACGTGACCGATTGATGACTTTGATCCTAGATTATATCATATATAACCATATAGACCTATCTTTATACCTATCGTCATACCTATGTCACATAGTGTGGAGATAACCAGGAATTCCTAAAGTCTGCCACAAAAAGTTTTGTCTCCCTTCAAAAGCCACCTCACCGCCTCTGTAATTAGGTAATGCGCTTCGATCGACTGTTTCAATACCGTAATAAATTTCCCATCATCTCACTCCCAATGCTAACGAGCCCTTGCTTAAAGGAACTAATCCTTGCATAGGTCGCAATCGTTAGATATGAGAGTGAGGATAATACGTCTCGTGCACTATACTATGGACGACAACCCTAGGCCTAGAGAGGCAAATGAATTGGCATCTCGTGATGATTCTAGGGTTTCCATGACCCTAGTCGCTACAAACTAGCATGCTTATCTATCTACCGTAAGCCAAGGGTTTCCGCTTGTTGGGGATTAGTCTAATCCCCTAACATGCAACCATCTACACAAATAGCGAATTAGAGTTAGAGTCTAACGATCGGGTCGGAACTGAAGATAGAAAAAGATATGTTAAATGCTAATGTAAATACATGCATTTGACATCTCATCAAATCCCCCCACACTTAAACACTTACTCATCCTTGAGTAAACAAGAACAAGTAAAGATCTAAGCAAAAAATAGCATGCAAAGGTTTTTCCAAGACACCCAACATTTTATTCTTAGACTACCCTAGTTCTCAAGACATAAGAATCTCTCACACACACTCATATCCCAAAAAAATTAAAATAATCTAAAAAAACAACATGCCATTCAAAGGCGAGGATCAACCTACTCTACCGAAGAACTACCAAATAGACAAATCAAGAAAATCATAGAATAAGTTCAATTTCTCTCATTTTTTCTCATTTTTCTTGGCAGCATTCTTGGGTTTTCATCCTAGCTTCACACTTTTTTTTCTTCTTTTTTTCAAATCTCACCCACATTTTTTCCCCACACCCTTTAGCCTCTCATTTTTTTCATAGGTTTTTCAGCATGTCCGGGCTTTTCCCATTGTTGATTAAGTCACTCTTTTAGGTTTTCGACTTAGTTAGGTATTTTTTTCATTTTTCAATTTTTGTAGCACCAAATGCCAGAAAGTAGACTTCATACTACGTGGAGAAAAAAGGAAAAATAACAAACACAATGGAATTTTGCTAGAATTTCTAAGGGCCTAACTACTCCCTCACACTTAAACCTTGCATTGTCCTCAATGCATCATACATAGTATAAAAATCAAAAGTGGAGTGGGAAAAATTGTAACACTTACTCTTGGGACCCCGAAGGGAATACTCTCATGCTCCTCGTCTCACGCTTTCTTCTTCTATCTTCTTGCCTCAACTATTACCTTTCATAGGGAATAAGGGAGCGGGAATCCTCTAGCTTCGAGGCATACATCCTCTTAATCAATTTCTCTATAGCCTCTTCTTGTAGCTCAGATCTCTCATCCACTATGGAGAACTCTTCCTTCACTTCTTGCTCGATAAAATCTAGCCTATCTCCCTAACTCCTCATGGTCCTATCCATAGAGTCAATCCTCATCCCCAACTTATCCCTCCTACCGTATAACTCAATTCTTGCTCAAATTGAGTGGAACTTATGATTTGTTCCCAAATGTACGAAATTGATCAAACAAATCCACTTGTTGGTTGGTTTGGGTAGGTTGCACTCTTGGGGGGTCTTCACCTTCTTCTTCTTCGATGTGCACATCTGAGGTCGATAAGGTGTTATAGAAAGCCTTCTCAAACCTCAGATTGGTAGCTATGAAAAGATCTTCCCATGCATTGTCATAAGTGACGGCCGTGTGTTTGGGTTGTAGATGCACCATGAAATTGCACACGGTTGTGCTACCATATAGCTAAATAAACCGATCCTCCATATTGGTGGTGGTGATCATGGATGCTCTCGTCAATTTCTCCATGATCTACCTCATCCCTGAATGACCCAATTTCACCAAAGCAAAGTGGGGAGTCGCTTCATATCCTAAGTACTGTGCAAGAAGGCCGACCATTCCTCCCATCGGCATATGCATGGCTTTCTTCTTCCTCATGAATATGCACTCTTCCATAAATGTTTCCACCAAGTTGGGATAGAGGTTTCCCTTCAAATTCATAGCCCAAAGAATCTGCACATCTCTATTAGGGCATTGAGAGATCTCTCCACGACATAGATCTCCCATGGATATGAGGACATACTGAAAAGTCAGGTGAACTATTGCAGTACTCTTGCCCGAATAATTCCTGTCCATGCCTGCCAAGTTCCTTCAAAAGTTTCCCAAAGAGAATGGGAGACATTGACTATGTGTTTAGAAATTCCTTCTAGTACTTCCGCCCAAATGATTTAGCGACTTCCCAATGGGTCATTGCATACTCCTTGTCATCTAGGTGGAATGAAGAATAGAGTGGGTTGAAGAATTACCAACAATTATTTGGGCATACCAAACAACACTCAGGACCACTACAAGAGAAACCTCATTCATCATTGTCTATAGCCATGAAGCAGTCATTCCCACAGAAGTAGGGCTATTAAGCCCAAGAGTTATTGGCTATGATGCGGAGAAAAAATTGGAGGATATCCGAATCAATTTGGACATCCTTAAAAAAGAATGAAGATCACCACCATTAGAAATGCCAGATACAAACAAAAAGTAGCCAAATTCTACAATGGACCATGTCGAACTATGCTATTCAAAGTAGGAGATTTAGGGCTCAGAAATAACAAAGCTAGCTTAGTTGAAAAAGTAGGGATACTTTGTCCAAAATGGAAAAGACCCTACAAGATTAGCGACGTATACAAATCAAACATCCACTGACTATTATGGTCGGCCTAGCATATGCAACAAGTGAATTCCTTGCCTCAAGCCCCAATTTGATAAATATAAAAGAGGCCTTATTATTATCTTTAATATTACATTTAGAAAATATCCATTTCAATTTATATTTTTAAAATTCATTATAATATATATATATATATATATATATAAGTTCCCAATTTTGGGTCTCATATTAAGAATATATTTCAAATAAAAATATTTGAATTACCTTTTGCCAAATATTAAAATTTTCTTCATGCCTTCTAATTTCTAGGAACGATCCTGTATGCTATCAAGACTAGATGGCAAGTAGCCAACCTTAGGAAATTCCACGTGTAACCCTAATATCCCATTTCGGGCATCCAGTACATAAGTCATGAGATGATCAAGGGCTTTGCATTCAAAACAACAAAGCAACATTATCACATATGTACATACTTAAATGAGAAAATGCCTTCTTGGAAGCACATACTATGGTTTGATTAATTTATGCGCATTCAACATGAGATGGCACTGATAGGATATAGACTCGTAATTCTATGTCACCACTTCAGGCCCAAAGGCCAAGGATTTGACCTAAAGAAGGCTCATGTCTTTGGGTATAAAAATGAGCTAATGGCTACCAGGAAGACAGGTTTACTCATTTTCCCCCTTAATACTATAGCCTCTCTTCTCTAGAACCCATTTCAAGATCTGACTTGGGCATTGGAGTGGGTGTGGTACATGCAGCCTCACCCTGAGTGACCAATTCTATTTTACAGGTATTCCTGGTGTGAAATAATCACTTGAAAAAGGTCCAAGCAGGAGGAGGACCAGACCATCTTCTTAACCACAACTTTATTAACTAGAAGCCGCCCATGCCAAAATTAGGCCTCAACATTGGCGCCGTCTATGGGGACTCGACATCAAGTCCTCCACGTAGTTCTTACAAATATGCTCAAACAAGCCTACAAAACAGGTTAATCGTATCTTCACATCTGAGAAAATTTACTACTGGTGTAAGTCTAGAAATACTACCACCAAAAACAACCCGTACATATTCATACCCAAAACATAAAGGTTTGGATAACTTTTGTTATACAGTGAGAAAAGCAAAGATGAAATGGCTACTACAACCAAACACCATCGTCTCGGTGAGCTCCCACGAGTTGCCAGGTTTCATTCTGCAGAGCACACCCAGAAAATGAAGGAACACGAGTCAAAACCCATTTGTGCGGTGGTATCCAATCTCTATTCTATGTATGATTTGCTAAAAACCAATGTTCATACAAGTGTCAATTATATTTGCATGCCTTTATCATTTAAATTGATGCATGTTAGCATGATCGATAAGTGACTCAGGCAAAGAAAGTTCAGCCATGTCAAAGAAAGCTTAGCCACCAGCATGTTCAAAGAGGGTGTTGATAAACACGTAGCATGAAATGGCAGAGTAATGACCACCCCTCAGCATGTTCAAACAGGGTGTTGATAAAACCCTTTTCTTGTTCATGTGGGGAAACTATTAGCCCCCAGCCTACGTAGATAAAGCGATGCCTTAGTGGGATATCGCAAGAGAAAAATCAACCATTTATTTTTTCATGAAGGGTCACTTCATAGCAGCCTCAATAAAGGGTAGTACGACGGTACATTTTATTTATGAGATTGTTCATTTGAATGCCGCTTACAATTTCATGCCTTTGTCATTTAAATTTATGCATCATAGCATGGTCAACTAGTTGGCATAGGCAATGCCATGACATAATCCTCTTTAAAAATTAAGGGGGGGGGGAGAGAGAGAAGAATTAATGTCTTATGGTGTTGGCTAAACTAACAAATGTTACTGTTATCCACAAAGTGGGAACATAATTTCTTATTTTACAGGCCCAGAAACACAACATGAAGCAAGAAATCACACCTGGACCATGCACACATGGAGATGCAAAGAGCACACCTAACCCACCCAGGCTGGGAGATGCAAGAAAGCACACTTGACCCATGCAGGCAGGAAGATATAAGAAAGTAGCCTCAACTTATGACAGCTAGGGACCTGTAGGTCAGCCTCTTTAGGTTGATGAAAAGTATCCCTAGCCTTGCACAGGCAGGGAGTTTTTAGCAAACTTTTTCAAGTTGATGAGAATTTGAGGCAAAGGCCAGAAGCGATAAGGAAAAGAATCTTAGTCAAAGAAGCCTAGAAGCTATAAGGAAAAACACCTTAGTCAAAAGAAACATGAAATGACAAAGAAAATCACCTTAATCAAAAGAAAAAAATGACAAGGAAATGCTCCTGGCTACCGACAAGTACCTGTGACTACCGACATGCAGGTCTCTGTTAGACTCTTCAGCTAGGTAACAAGAACGACTGGCTGACATTTACAAGGAAATGCATGTTCCATCAACACTTTTAAGGAAGGTGACAACCATCCCTGGCTTCCGACAGCTAGGGAGAGGCAGGTCCCAGCAACACTTTTCAGGCACGGGACAAGCATCCCTGGCTGTTGACAGCCAGGGACAAGTAGGTCCCCTCAACACTCTTCATGTAGGAGATAAGTACCCCTGGCTACTAACAAACAAAGAGAGGAGGTCCCAATAACACTTTTCAAGCAGGTGACAAGCAACCCTGACTACTGATGAGTTCCACCTGAAAGTTCAGGCAGATGATAAGTTCCCCAACTAGCCTCCATAAGCCGTCTTGCATACTCTTCAGTGTGCATATCCATGAAGACACAAGGTAAATTACTCTCGAGTTGAAAAGATGAACGATCAACTTTGCATGGTCGAAGAAACACTTCCCAGTATGTGAATCCCCAAATATATCACTAGCATAGAAAGGTTGAACAAGGAAATCACCCAGCTCAAATCAGCCACATGAATACTAGCCAGCCATAGAGAGCAGGGTCACGACCATGTGATATGGCCCCAGCCAGAAGGGGGCAGAGTCATGCCCTAGCTGTGTATCTTTGGCCACGTATTAACACCTATCTAGAGACCCTTGAAAAAAAGGAAATAGATAGTGTGGCTCTAAAAAAAGTGTGGCTAGAAAAAGCCTTGTGACAAGGTTATATCTTTGCAAACTAGTCCGAACAAGCCATTGCCTTAAACGAAAAGGCCAAGAGCCGTGAGTGACAAACCCACAAAAAGAGATTAGAGAAACAAACGATGAGGTTGAGATGAGATGCTCAAGGTAAAGTGGATGGAACCATGACGTACGGCCCAGCAAAAAGTTATAAAGCCAGAAGCAGGACCTTGGAAGACAATTTACAAAGCCGCAACGCAGATCCAGGGTCGATATCTGCAGGATCGCAAGCAGGACCCTGGCAAACAATTTATAGAGCTACAACACAGAGCGTATGTCTATATCAGTAGGGCCGCAAGGTAGGACCCTGGAAAAAAAATTACAGAGCCTCGACACATAGCTTAGGTTTATAGCAACAAGGCCACAAGTAAAACCCTGGTAGATAATTTACAAAGCCGCGATGCAAAGCCTAGGGAGATATCAGCAGGGCCACAAAGCAGCACCCTGGTAAACAATTTACAGATCGGTGATGTAGAGCCTAGACCTTCATCAACAGGTTCATGAAACATGATCCTAGAAGAATATTTTCAGAAGAGTGACGAAAAGTCCAGGCTTACACCAGTAGGATCGCGACACAAATCCATGACAATAATTGACGGAGTCAAGATACAGAGTCCTACCTCGATGAACAGGTACGTTCACCAGCAACCACATTTAGACAAGTATAAAAAACATTTAGACATGTATTACCCACATGCCCTACTCTATTCAGCGTTGCGACATCGGAGTGGGGGACTTGATAGGATATAGGCTTGTAAGCCCATGTTAACACTTCAGGCCTAAAGGCCCAAGGGTTTTACCTAAATAAAGCTCATGTGTTTGGGTATAAAAGAGAGCTAATGGCTACCAGGAAGACAAATTAACTCATTTTCCTCGTTTACACCGTAGTCTCTCTCTTCTCTAGAACCCATTTCCATATCTGATTTGGGCGTTGGAGCAGGTGCGATACAGGCAGCCCTGCTCTAAGTGAACAATGCTATTTTATATGTAATCCCTGTGCGAAATCATCAGTAGAAAATGTCCAAGCAGGAGGAGGACCAGACCATCTTCTTCAACCCAAATTTATCAAGTAGAAGCTAGGCCTAAGCCAAAATCAAGCCTCAATAGGCACATTTTCCCTAAAAATGGAAGGGACAATCATTAGATCTGCGATTTAACTAGGAAAATTAACTGTGGTTTCATACAAACAAAAAAGTCACCTTATCTGCGACACAAGCAGTAAAATCACCTGCATCTTGCACAACCAGGAAAATATCTAATATGTGAAACAAGTATGAAAATCACTAGCGGTTTTGCACAAACGGGAAAATTACATAATTCACGACACAAGCTGGAACATTACATGCAGCTTTGTACAGCAAAGAAAATCACATGATCCACGACACAAGCTTAAAAATCACCCGAGGCTTTGCACAAACAGGTAAATCACCCGATCTGTGATACAAGCTAAAAATCCCCCATGGCTCTTCAAAAGCCAGTACACTAACATAAGATATGGAAAGTTACCACCCTGAATGTTACATCGCAGCAAATGTTACCACCTTGAATGGAAAGTTATCCCCTAACATAAGATATAGATACTTTGCCAAGTATCAGAGTAGTGTTCTGATCCAACCTTTTAAACCCTAAAAATTTTTGCCGCCTCCCTCCCTATTGTCTCTCTCGACCAATTTTTTTCCTTCCCCTCTCCGATTAAAATTTTCTGGTGCCACTATTCATCATGGCAGTGAAAAATTAACTTACAGTAACCTTATTCATATGATGCAAATTAAACTCACATCATTCAACTATCTTCTCTGGAAGGGCCAAACTGCCGGATGGCCATACTCCCTCCTTCGCCGAAGTCACGGCGTCTCTCTCTCCAGTGCCGTCAAGACTGACCCACTTGCCGCTTACAACAAAGTTAAAGAGGAGTATGATTAGTGGGTCGATGAAGATCAAAGAGTGTGCAGTATTTTGTTCTCTTCCCTCACTCCTGAATCACTTGCTGAGATTCCTGATTATTCGACTGCTAAAGAGATTTGGGATAGCATTGCAACAATTTTTAAGAATAGTAGGACATCTACCATTCTCCGTTTTTGTGATGATGCTCACGGTATACGTAATAATGGTACTGTTCATGAACTTCATCTCAAATTTAAATATATTTTTGAGCAATTATCTCTTATGAGCTCTCTCGTGTCGAATAATGATCAAATTATTTGGTTTTTACTACTCTTGGATCTAAATTTAAAGATTTTTCTATCCCCTTAATTAATTCTTCCCCCACGCCAATATATGCCCATGTTCTGAATTGCGACAAAAACCATGAGGCATTTTAAAATAATTTACAGGGTCACTCAGCACTAATAACTAGTCCCGTAGCATTTTTTGTTGGTAAAAACCCCTCAGCCGGCCGCGCATGGGATCACTCTTTGGCGAGAAGTGGTTGCGCGTATGGATCCCGCGCCACCAGAGGGTAGATCTGACGGTCGCCGAGGTGACAGGGGCGGCTGGTCAGCTCAGTCTGCCAATTCCAGTCAGCCTGGTGGTTCGGGCCACAGTCGGCCGCACTATACCTAGTGTGTTCAGCCCGATCATTTTGCTGCGACATGCTACAAGATGTTGGCCCAAACCTTTCATGCAGACTCGACTCACTTGGCTAAAAAATTAGTTCTCCATGCAACTAGAGACATCCGTTCGCACATCTGACTGGTACATTGATTCTGGTGTGACTACTCACATGGCACCTTTCGCATCTGGTGTGGAGAGTGTCACCCCTTATTCTGGTAATCCTTATATTTCTATTGGAAATGGTGCATTTATTCTGATATCTCATGTTGGTGATTCTCGGCTTTCTGATAATTTATGTTTGCAAGATGTTCTGGTTGTTCCTGAGATTAATAAAAATCTGCAGTCTATTAGTAAGCTAACCAGATATTTAAATTTATTTGTTACCTTTTATGATCGAAACTTTGTCATATAGAACAAAGTTTCCAAGGCACTCATGGGCAGATGCCATAGTAAGGGTGGCCTTTACATCTTGGACAGAGTCGAGTCAGAACTAGTTTCTTTTTTACAGTTGAATAAAGGATGGGCATCCTACGAGCTTTGGCATGCTCAACTTTGACATGTATCGGCAGCATTTATCTCCAGTTTGCAGAAGTTTGGTTTACTTTCACTTTCCTCTTTCTTGCTTAAACCTCCCCCAGTGTTATGGCGAAAGGTCAGAGGTTGGCTTTTGTTAAGAATCAAAAATGTGTTGCGCACATACTTGACTTGATACATTGTGATTTGTGGGGCCCTTCCCCAATTTTGTCGACGAATGGTTTTTCTTATTATGCCTTGTTTGTGGATGATTTCTCACGCTTCACTTATTTATTTCCACTTCATCGCAAGTCGTATTTTTTTACACTTATTTGTAGTTTCAAGCCTTAGTCGAGAATCAGTTTTCATCCAAAGTTAAGAATTTTCAGAGTGATGGTGGCATGGAATTCACAAACACTCTCCAACACTCTCACTTTTCCACTAAAGTCATTCATCACCAGATTTTGTGGTCATCTACACCGAAACAGAACGGTCGAGCAAAGCGCAAATATTGACATATCACCGAAATAGGCCTCACCCTCCTATTCCACTTGCATATGCCTCTTTCGCATTGGGAAAATGCTTTTGTGACTGTTGTCTACACCATTAACCGGTTGCCTACGCCGGTACTGCAAGGGGCTTCTCTTTTTCGGTTGCTATATGGTCGTGATCCCATCTACTCAATTTTTTGTCCATTTGGGTGTTAGGTTTATCCTTTTGTGCGCTCTTTTCCTGAACACAAGCTTGCTCCACTGAGCATTTCTTGTGTCTTTCTTGGCTATATCTCACAATACAAAGGTTTTCGATGTTTTGACCCTTCTACAGGCAAGGTTTTGTCACTCGCCATACCAGATTTGATGAGCTGTACTTTCCCTTTGCCTCAGCTTCTACTTTGGTTATAGGTTCTGCTTTCTCGATATTGGATGTCTCAACTTTTATAGATCCCGATGGACTTGTCCATGTTGTTTCGTCGACCTCTACACCATCGACACCTGCTTCATGTACCATTTGTAACTTGGATTTGAATCCAGATTTACCAGTCCCGCACACAGCTACATCGCCACCAATTCCGACGCTATCTTCCCTGGCATCATCGGCCGTTGTCAATCCATCGATCTCGCCGGAAGTTTCACCACCGTCAGCTTCTCCTCCTCCAGTGCGCACAAATCAGATGAGCACCAGATCTGCTACTGGTGCTATTCAGCATCGTAACTACTCATATATTGTGGCACATGGTTTACTTGCTGCTTTAGTGGCGCAGTCGTGCAGCTCTCAAAGACCCTGCCTGGGTTTCTGTTATATATAATAAGTTTTCAGCACTTCGAGAGCAACATACTTGGGATCTTATCCCACGCCCATCGGATGTCAAGGTCGTTGGCTCCAAATGGGTTTATTGGCTGAAGTATCGACCAGATGGTACAGTTGATTTCCATAAGGCGTGTCTTGTTGCTCAGGGGTTCTCGCAGATTCCGGGTTTCGACTTTGACCATACTTTCAGCCCTATGGTCAAAGCCTCCACAGTTCGGACAGTTCTAGCCATTGCGACGATGCGTTCTTGGCCACTTCATCAATTGGATGTCAAAAATGCTTTCCTTAATGGTGTTCTTGATACCCCAGTATATATGGCGCAACTTGTTGGCTATAAGGATCTAGTTCATCCTGAGTATGTTTGTCACTTGCGAAATGCAATTTATGGTCTTAAACAGGCACCTCGAGCTTGGTTTCAGCGGTTCAGTGCTTATCTGTCTCAGCTTGGGTTTTAGTGCAGCTCTACCGATCCTTATTTGTTCTTTCTAGGGGCTCATCATTGCTTTATCTCCTTGTTTATATCGATGTCATTATCTTCACCGCCAATGATTCAACGCTTCTTCGCCAGTTCATTGATCGGACCCAAAGAGAGTTTGCTATTAAGGATTTGGGTGCTCTTCATTACTTTGGTCTTGAAGTATCGCCTACTCCCTCAGGCTTACTTCTTGGATAAGCAAAGTATTCTTGGGATATACTTGCACGTGCGGGGATGACGGATGATA
>JAULKK010294063.1:0-13091 GCA_032355705.1 Rubia peregrina
G
Organism: Rubia peregrina; assembly: GCA_032355705.1. Taxonomy (NCBI): domain Eukaryota; kingdom Viridiplantae; phylum Streptophyta; class Magnoliopsida; order Gentianales; family Rubiaceae; genus Rubia; species Rubia peregrina. The sequence continues at coordinate 2 of JAULKK010294063.1, forward strand.
TTGTATCCCATAGCTGTTTCCCTTTGCCTGTGCTTTCTTCTTACCACTAGATTTTCCCATTTCTGGAGGCAGATTACAATAATCACCAAATCATGTGCAAGCGAGAGTACAAGAAAAGGGAAACCTCATGGCTGGAAACCCTTCAATGATCAATGAGTGAGTTATTTATAGCTTGTGTTTTTATTTTTTTAGTTTTAGTTGGTTATTCTGTTGAGATTTCCAATATTTGTTCTTGTCACTCCTAATTTCTTTTGCTAGTGTTCTCCGTTGGACTGGTAGCATTTTACTTCTTGTTTATGGTACACACATATACCACAAACTTAGAAGCTCTACACTATCTACTAGAAAATGTAGGTGGCCGAAGAAGGAGGAGAATGAGAGCTAGAGAAGAAGTTCCGCAGGGACCAACAGTTAGTTTAGAGGTAGACATAGAGACTGTGGAGGAAATTAACAGAACACTGAGGGAGTTGATGGCTCCAAACTGGGAAAATCAACCCCTCTACACTGTCTTCCTGCCTTTTCCACAAAATGTTACATGTGAGTTCAAGATTGGGATGATCCCAACATTTCACGGGATGGTCTGGGAAGATCCCAACTATTACTTATCGGAGTTCCAATTGGTCTGTGCCAATATGAAGCCTCCGAGGGTGTAGGTGGAGGATTACAACTTGAGACCCTTCCTTTCTCCCCTCGAGATGCAGCTAAGGACTGGTTGTACTACCTCTTACCAGGCCGTATCACCCCATAGATGGATATGAAGCGCATGTTCCTTTAGGAGTATTTCCCCCTTCAAAATTTGCTGGATTGATGAAACAATTTTCCAATATCTCGCAGCTCCCGAATGAATCTCTGTATGAATATTGAGAGGGATTCAAACGTTAGTTGGCAAGATGCCCCTGTTATCCATTGAAAGATGGATATCTCTTGCACTGTTTATTTAAGGGTTTATGTGATGGGACATGCAGATGGTAAATGGTGCATGAAATGGTTCAATAGTGAACAGGGGCCCTAAGGATGCAAATGGTACACGCAAGTTGGGTACCCGGTCATGAGCGAAGACTTTAGAAGAACCCATTCACTCCCTAAAGCTTAAAGAGAAAGTCCAAGCTCTTGCATCAATGATGAAGGAGTTCATGAAGGGGAGGAATCACCAAGTGAAAGTATGCAGGATTTCTATCTTAGACTATCCGACCAACATGTGGCCACAAGTTGTGGAGGACTTTGAGGATGTGAAAGTTTTGGACTACAATGGAATGAATAGACATTTTGGTATGGGGTAGTAGCAAGGTTTCCGAGGGAACCAAGGTGGAGATTACCAAGACCCATGCGCAAACTCGTTCAATCCTCGATATTCCGACCTCACAAGTCTTTCAATAACAATGATCCCCTCTACAAGTTGGGTTTGAGATGATATTTTGGAAGCAATCGTACAAATGACCAAGAAGAATGACATGTTTGCAGAGCGTACAAAGTGAAACCTCAAAGAGTTGGGTACAAGGGCATTCTTGAGCATCAAGAATCTCGAGGTGTAAGTGGTGCAATTGGCTACCTCATTTAGCTATCCCGAGGTAAGAGATTTCATAAATCTACCTTCTCAACCCAAAGTAAATCTACAAAATGTAAGTGCTCTAAAGTTGAGAAGTGGGAAGGAGGTGCTAGAAGCCAAGAATGAGACCCTTCAAGAGGATGACAAGATTGTGGAGAAAACTTAGGCTGTATTTGAAAAGTAAGAATTAGTCGTTGAGAGGAGTCCCCACAAGATCTCCCTACTACCGAGGCAAAGGTTAACCCCCGTTACTGTTCCATAGTGTTTTGAGGGGAAGGGTAAAGGTGGCATCCAATGAAGAACAAATCTTCCAAGTCTTTAAAAAGGTCAAGGTTAGTATTCCACTCTTAGATGTAATTGAGAAAATTCCATCATATGCCAAGTTTTTAAAGAATTCCTGCACTAGTAGGAGACCTAAACCTATTAGAAAAGTAGGAAAATTGAAAATAGGAGGAATTGCAACATTAGCTCATAGAAACATCCCCAAGAACTACGACGATCCCGAAATGTTTTCAATTCCTATTTAACTATGTGGAAGGCTAATTAATGATACTATGATTGATCTTGGAGCTTCCATTAGGAGAGCTTAGGGACCCTAGGGTGATAGTCCAACTAGCCGACCATTCCCAAGCTAGCCCTAGGGGGTTAGTTAGGGATGTTATGGTTAGAGTGGACCATATTAATTTTTCAACAGACTTTTATGTCCTCGACATGTTGCACGATGAAGGTGCACCCCCAATTCTATTGGGGTGACCATTTTTGAAAATGCTGAGGCCAAGATAGATGTCCACTTAGGAACTTTGACCCTAGCTTTGATATTTATAAATCTAATCATTCATCTTCTAGTTCCTCTCTTGCATTTAATGGTATAAGACTATGTGATGAATTTAAACAATATGATGAATCTTGTATGAGTAGTGATTGTGATGATGTGCTACCTAAAATAGATACCTTACATGTTCTTACTTCCTTGAATGATAACGTTGACGATGCTATAGTTGATATGCATGATGTTAGTGTTTCTTGTGCTGTTAAGAATGCTTTATTTCCAAATATAAAACATTAACATGCTGTAGGGAAGGAAGCGGGTTAAGGAGTTTAAACCACCTAAACCTCTTCCTATGCCCAAGGTCAATGAGAAAATGTCAACAATTGTGAAGGACGAACTTGTTTGGTATGTGGCTCTAAAGGTAAGAGGTAAGCCTCGAGTGATGTGGAGACCCGCCCATAGGAATGTGGTTGTAGGTGGCATTGCAGATGGTGATTCTGAAGACCCATCATTAAATTTATCTTAGTCCTTTAATTGCATGAAATTAAGTTGTGAGGATGACAATAAAGAAACGACGCTTTTATGATTTTTTAGTAGGTTGTGAAAAAAAATTCTCGCGATTTTTGGGCTGCTGCTTTTCAAATTGTGGTGTTTTAGGGAATTATAGTCATTGAATTTTGAGCTAGAATTTTATTATGCTTGGTTTAATTTTTTGGGTGCGGAAAAATTTTGCAACAAAATCGGAGGAGGAAGCTTTTGCACGGGCCGTGCCAAGTCTCATGTCGTATGCCTGGAATGGAGAATTCAAGCAGCATGAGCCATGCCACATAAATGCCACTTGTGCTGCTAGAACGGACCAATAGGAAAACATGATGCTATTATATAATCCTCATTTTATTTCTCTATCAGAACCATAACTATGCGACCTAAACCCTTACCCGAAAAAAATCATCCATATCTCCCTCGTTTCGTACTCAAATTCTATGAAATTTTGTCCCAAAATGATCCCCTCTGAATTCCTCACAAAACCCACCTATAACCCAATCTATTTCATCCAAAAATGAACCAGATCTGAAGAAAAAATTATTTGTCCCCTTTCAAGTTCTTTCTCCCAAGAACTCAAAATTCATTACGATTTGAGTGTTGGGAACTATTGGATTTTTCTCTAGGAGAGTTCTGCACACTCCACATGTATCAATTCATCAAAAATCCATCACCAATCTCCAATGAGTTATATGACAGAACTGTTCTTTTAGTAATTTGGAGTTTTTGGTTTTTGACAATACTTGTTAGGACATTAAGTTTAGAAATTTTAGTTGTGGGATTGCATAAATTTTTGGGGCAAGTGGTTGACTGTTGGGTAGTTTGGACTCTGATTGTATTTTGGGCTGTGATTATATTGTTGGACGGTACTGTGTTGCTTTTCTGCATGTTTAGATGCCTACACATAGAGCTGGCCCGAGTATTCCCTTTATGGAATTGCAGACACATAGTGAGGATCACCAAGAACAATGGGAGCATCTTGTGGGATGCCTCATCCCGGAGACTAGGTTTGTGGACAAGAGAGTCCTTAAGGACCTCAAACTATACAAACCGTTCAAGGTCCTGTTGAAAAGGGTTAGTTTTGAGGGCTTTGTGGAGAATTTTACCCTCACGTATACTAGGTATACTTTAGAGTTCCTTGCTAGTGTCAACCAAGGGACCAATAGGTAGCGTGAAAAGGTGGCGAGATTCCATCTGGGGGATGAGGCTTGATCTATGACCTACTAGGAAATCACCATGTTCTTTGGGTGTAAGCACATGAGTGAGGTGTCTAACAACGCCATGGATTACTCAGGATTTGAGTTTGGACCGTCCTGGTTTGCCATCACCTGATGGACACATAGAAAGGTGATCAAGAACATTGATATAGTGTATCTGACGCTGAGGTATGTGGTGAGGTTGCTTAATACAGTGGTACTTAGCCATAGAGAGACTACCACTTCGACCACCAAGGACTGACATATATTATGGTTGATCTTCACGGGACTAGCATGTCCTGATATTGTAGGATACTTCATCGACTAGTGTTCTCTCTTATCCACTAGACATGGGGAAAGATGGCAGTTGGGTGTATGATATCGCTCATAGTTGCTCATTTTGGCCTCCCGATAGACGATGACATATGGGTGAACCCCAATACCACATACACCCTCACCTTGGGTGCCTTAGTGGAGGTGGAGATGATTCAGATAGATGGTAGACAGGTTTACTGGCACTACAACAGTGCCAAATTTGTGAGGGTTCCCTAGGCTGTGAGGACCAGGCTCAAACTATCAATATTCTTTCAGCACTTTCTCATAGAGCCCAGACCAAGGTGTGAGAGTAGTCGTAGGAGGTTCCCATGAAGAGTAACCAGCTAAGCAGGCCGAGGAGAACGAAGATAATGGAGCTCCTATGGATATGGACCAGGTTCATCCACAGCTGGTACATCCCCCAAAGTGGACCATCAGCTCATACAGCCACCCCGATGGACCATCAGTTTATGAAGGCACCTTTGTACACATGCCAGATCCACATAGATGAGCCGTCTTACCATTCTGAGGGTTAGAGCTCTAGGGGTTCTTGGGAGACACAACCACACAAGCACAACATTTCCCGCCATACTAACTTGTTCGGGGATCCGAGTAGATACAGCAGTCGTGGTCCTCCAGATTTTGAACCTTCACGATACAGTAGCCTTATCTTCTAATAATATGAGTATCACTTTTAGTAGCATCCCCATTATAGCCCATTCCAAGAACACAGTTCACTGGGATTCAGACAGTCTACTTTATCCTATGACCCGTGGGGCTAGCCACCGCAGTATGAGCCTAAGTGAATAGAATCTGGAGGAGTTTTCATTTTTGGGAGAAGGCAGGATGTGAGCCGCCTCACTGACATGTTTGATTATTATGAGGCTGAGATGGCTCAAAGGTTTGATAGGGTAGATAAGCAGCTACAATTTATAAGGATGGATATTGTATTACTCCACCATGGCATGATAGAGATCACTGAACGGATAAGAGTTGTGGGCATTAGAGATGATTTCCCTGAGTAGGATCTACCCGAGCAGGGGTATAGAACCAGGCGTGGCGGACGACAAAAATGAGGTTGAGTGATTCCAATCTTTCTCTTACCTTGGTCACATGCATTGGGGACAATGCTTTAACTAAGTGTGGGAAGAGAGTTGGAACACTTCCATTGGGTACCATGGTGGCATCTGATTTGCTCTTATCTTTTATTCATGTCTTGCTTATTTTGATGGATGATGACTATTTTTCCTGTTTTCTTTCCCTCGTTGCTTTTGAAAACTTATTATGTTTCCTTCTTTCCAAAACATTTTTATAGGTGTGAGGGAACCTTTTTATTGTAGTGTTGGGATGTTGAAACATTTGGTGGTGTTTGTTTGTTCACTTTATTTTCAATGTAGTATGAAGTTTATATTGTGGCATTTTGCGATACATAAAGAAATTTGAAAAAATAAAAAATATACATGGCTAAGTAAAAAACCCGAAAGCGCGACTTAACCAACAATTGAAAAGGTCAAATAGGTTGAAAAACCTATGAAAAAGTGAGATGACAGATGGTATGGAAAAAGGTGAGATGTGATCTTTGAAAAATAAAAAAATGTGGAAAGCTGAAATGAAAACCCGAAAGGGTTCCTAGGCATAATGAGAGAAAATGAGGGAGATTGAAACTTATTCTATGCTTCTCTAGGATTGTCTTTTGGTAGCTTCTTTTGATAGAGTAAGCTAGCTTCACACATTCACATGATTGAATCTCACTTTGATTTGGTATGTTGGTTGGTTAGATTGTCTTAGTTTCTCCGGGATATGAGCTTTTATTTGTAGATTGCTCATAGGTACTTCAAACTGTGTAGAAGGCCATTCGCAATAATGGTAGTAGATAGTAGAAGGTTATTCTGAAATATGGTATTAGACTGAAGGCCACAAGCTAAAAACGTGGTAGTAGATGGATGCGCCAAAGAAAAGGATTCAAAATATGGAAGGAAGTGAAGACTGGCATGTCAAGTGTACATTTATATGGCCGTACCAATTCATTGGTTGATGCGACTAAGTTTTAGCATGAGCCGTGTGCTTTTGCATGACAAGTACGCCTAGAAGTTGAAGACCTGAACCTCCAGTCTGCGCTCTGCAAGTTTTTGCATGGTCGCACACTCTGAATCCTTTTCTTTTGCATGGGCTACATGCTCAGAAGGCCAGAATGAGCTCTGCAGATGGCGATTCACATACTTTATCCTGTCCGCCCGCTAAGATTGGTCGAGAAGCTTCTCTAGTCAGTAGCTCGGGTATTTTTGCTTGGGTCGTGTGGCGCGGAACTTGCGCTATTGCACGATCCATGCCGACATGGGTGCTAGGGTTTTTACTTTGTATTGGGATTTTCTTAGGCCCATTCCCATTTACTATATAAGTAGCCACTAGTCTACTAGGGTTTAAGAAGTTCATTTTAATTCTAGATCTACGAGTAGGTAGAGAGAGAAGACTATCTCCTCTCTTCATTTAATTTTCCCGGGACTATGGCATTGAATCCAAAGGTTTCTTTTGATTCAATGTCTCTATAGTAGTTTATTACTTGGGGAATTATATGTATTCATGACTAGATGCCGACCTTGTGGATTCATAGATTTTCCTGTCTTTATGTTCTATGAATATTTGTGCTTGATTTGTGCTCTATATTCTTGTGAGATATATGTCATGTATGTTTTATAATGCACCCAAAGATTCATATGTAGTATATAATTGTGCTAGGCTTGAATGGCTACCTTTAGAGTGTTGAGTTAGAGATATTGTAGGTTCAAGAGTACCAGGAAATTGAGGGCATGCATGTTGTCCTAAGAGTACAATCCCGATTATTAGACTCTGATTTGATTGGCTCATCGTGTAATAATTATTCATGTTAGGGATGATTGACCCCTTAATGGGGGGAAACCCTCGGCTTACCCCGATAGTGTGAGCATGGTAGTTTGTAGCAACTAGGGTTGTTGTGTAGAGACTAGAGTCATTTCAACCCTAGAGTTATCATAAAATACCCATTCCTTTGCCTATATAGGCCTAGTGGAGTGCCAGGGATGTATTGTCCTCACTCTCATATCTAATGGTTGCGACCTACACATGACTTTGTTCCTTTAAGCGGGGGCGTGTTAGCATTGAGAGTGAAATTTACAGGGAAAGATGAGTGAATCCATAGTTCAATTATTGTAATTTATCTAATTACGAAGGTGGTGTGGTAGCTTTATAAAGTAGAGACAAACCTTTGTGTGACAGAAAATGGGAATTCCCAGCTATCTCCACGCTATGTGACTTAGACATAAGATCGTTTTATGTGTCTTACATATAATAGAATATAGGATCAAAGTCATTCATCAGCCATGTAACAAAAATATCCCCAAGGCTAGTTAATTATAGTTGTTAGAAAAAAAACCCCAAACTTATATTTTCCACACTAGCTATTCCCGACATACAATCAGAGTTATGCCCGATTGTGAATTATGTATAGTTAAATTTTGAATTCTACCTCTATGGAAAACCTCATACTAGCTACTCTATAGTAGTAAGTTGTGAGCACAAGAGAAACTTATTAATTTCTATCTTTGCATCTTAAACTCTGCGGTTTATCTCCCAAAATGTTGGGTTATAACGACTCTGCAAGGCACGGATCATGGCCAATCAACGACCTGAGACTCCATCACTATCGGCTAAATAGACAGAATGTAAAATAGTTTTTGAATTTATGATGATGGATGCACCAAGCCCGTTCAATACATGGATGAACATTGACAAGACCAATGGCCCCTTTAGATTCCCATTTGAAGAGCGTATAACCACATGGATAAGATCACACTATCACATCACTTTGAGATACAATTTAATATTTCCTTGGGAGGTATTGGGAAAGAATTGGAATTAAAAAAATATCGTTTCATACAAAAAATAAGGAAGCTGAATATGAAGCACTCATCAGCTTACTCGACATAGTGTTGAAAATGAGCATACAGAGCATCCATGTCCATAGATACCCTCAGGCAGTCGTCCAACTGGTGCTTGAGGAATATATTGTCAAGGAAGTTGTATGCAGTTTATGTAATTTGTGTCTCTCTTCCCTAAATTGTTGTGTGTAATAGGCTAGGGTGAAGGCCTAAACTGTGTCATTTTGAACCGTTTTCTTCTAATAAGATACACATTCCGATCAAAAAAAATATTGTCAAGGAACGGAAATTTATCAAGTACCTAAATAGAAAGAGGAAACTTATCCGCTAGCTCGAGTACTATAAGATTATACACATTCCCCAATTAGAGAACAAAAAAGTGGATGCATTAAGCAAGTTAGAAACCTCAGGATACATATCAATTCAGAAAAAGAAAGAGGTTCTAGTTAAGCTAATCCCAAATCGGAGCACAACATCCACAACACTAGCATAAGTACAAGAAGATGACAAAGGCTGGATGAGACCCATCATATAATACCTTAAATTGAAGCACAAAAAGTTGAGCTCAAGGCACCATCATACAGATAGTCCAACAACATCCTGTAAAGGAGTACCTCACACCCTTGCTAATGTGCAGATGACTCTATCAGTCGACACTCTATGTCAAGAACATGCACAAAGAAGGTGCAGGCAGTTCACACCAAGGAGTGAGAATCTTGGCCAAGAAAATACTATGATTTAGATAATATTGACCAGCCATGTTCGTAGATGTACACACCTTCGTCCACAGGTGTAGGAACTGTCAACGAAATGCCACAGTCAAAAGAAAACCCAATCTGAGATGAGGGAAGTTTATAGTGCTTGGCATTTGACAAATGAGAAATATATACTGTGAGCCCATTTCTAATCGGCCCAGGCTGAGCAAAGTTCCTCTTCATTGCGGTTGATTATTTTACAAAATTTTAGAAGAAAAGCCTCTTAACAGGATCACATCCAAAGCAACAATCTCATACATCTGGTAGAACAAAGTATGTTGCTTTTTGATACAAAAGACCATTATCTCAGACAACAGGACACAATTCGTAGGTAAAGTACTCAACAAATGTTGTTAGGATGTGAATATAAGTCAGAGGTTCACCTGATTAGCGCACTCCCAAGCCAACAGGCAGGTCGAGGTAACAAGCAGGACCATAGTTCGAGGAATCCAAAAACACCTAGAAGGAAAGCAAACAAGATGGGTAGAAGAGTTACCAACTATCATTTGGGAATAACGAACCACAGTAGGAACACCAACTTGTGAACACCATATAGCTATGAAGTAGTTATCGTTGCAGGAGTAGGGATCCCTAGCCAAAGAACCATCAACTACAGTGAAGAAGGAAATCAAGTAAACATGAGAGCAAACTTTGAAATCCTCGAGGGGCAACAAAAAATTGCAACCATCAGGGAAGCTAAGTACAAATAGAATATTGTAATGTTATACAATAACAAAGTTCACACAACTACATTCAAGGTACCTAGTCCTACGGAAAAACGAAGCCAGCTTGACTGAAAAGACCGAAAAGCTATGCCCCAACTTGGGAAGGCCCATACAAAGTCGTGAATGCATAAAAATCCAATAACTACTTTGTGGTGCGGATGGATGAGACACCTATTCCAAATACGTGGCACATAATCAACCTTAGGATATACCACATGTAAACCTAGGGTTCCCACATGGACATATTGTACATAGGTCAATATCATCGCTGACCAAGGATCCCAAAAGCTCAAGGAACTTAATCATCATTATTCCATATACAATAATGAAAAGTCTTCACAGAGGCAACACATTGCATAAATAAAGGCAAATTCCCCACCCAGCGACTAAAGCAGATAGATTACCTATGGCTTTGCAAAATTAGGGCACGCGACTAAAGCAAAAACTCACCCACGCCTTGACAAAATAAGGGTAAACTCCCTACCCCATGACTTAAAAAGGAAAATCAACTACAGCTTCCCAAAATAAGAGCAAACACTCCACCCCGCAACTTAAGCAGGTAGATCACCCGAGGTTTTGCAAAATAAAGGCAAGCTCCCCACCACAAGACTTAAGCTGGAAAATCAGCTACGGCTTCCAAAATAAAGCCGAACGCCACATCGCGTGACTGCAAATCATTTGCAGCTTTGCAAAATAATGGATAATGCCTCACCATATGACTTAAGCAAACAGATCACACATGGCTTCGCAAAATAAGGGCAACCACCCCATCTAGTGAGTTAAAGTAGGAAAATCACCTGCTACTTCGTAAAATAAGGGAAATGCCCCATTTATTGACTCTTGCAGGAATACTACCCATGACTTCACAATATACAAGGTCATCCCTCTCCAAGTGCATAGTAAACACACTCACCACTCAAAAAAAAGAACACGAGCTGCTATAACAAGATGCACAATAATAAATAAGTACAAAAAAGTTATAGGTACATAGTCTCTACAACCCCCGCCAACTTTGGAAGCTAAGGTACAACCTTTCTATTCCCCCAAAAACTAGCCTACTTCTCAGCCTCTAGAATACCAGTGAGAAAAATCTCCATATACATATAAAAGGGATGGGCTTTCTAACCCAATTGTTGCATCCTAGCTGGTTGTTGTTCACAATAGGCCTTCCAATTCGCAATCGGTCCATGCTCCTCATGATTAGGCTAGACACTCATCAGCTCCAAAGTCTTGTCATACTGATCTACGAATCGGCACAAATCGGCATTATTATTCTTAAGCTTCCTAATATACGCCTATATCTCTGAACGTATATCCATGAAAGTCAAAACTATGACCAAACCAGAAATAACTGATTCTCTACGCAGATCTTGTATGCTTGAGGATGAAGAAGGATATTGGCCCATGAGTAATCTCATAGTTAAATACACCCAAGCTGTGATTCTCATCAAAAGTCATTTGCCGGCCTCTTCTAAATGTATGTTCAATGAAACCTGAGAGTCATACTAAGACTACCATTCCAGAGCCGATGCCTGAGCAGACAAAAAATCTTTCTTCACAGCGTCCAACTTCTTATATGCCTTCTCCACGTGGGTAAAAGTTTTGTCTAAGAATCTACCATTATGTTGCAACTCATCAACAGTGAACTTCAACACTCTCTTCCAATCCCCCTCTTGCCAAAGGAGTCTCACAAGCTCATCCCAGCGCTAGCCACACATAAAAATTAACCCTTGATAATCACCCTCCAGCCTATTGATACAAAGTTCATAGGCATCATTCTTTCTGTCTAGGCAAATGCAAGATCTATACATTAAATCAATGAATCTTGTACATATTTTTCCAACACCGAACACCCACTTTTTCCCATGAGGTGGCAGGTAAAATGACCATACAAAGTTTGACAACTCCTTGAGCTCATCGAGAAAACTTCTAATGATTGCCACCATGTCACCAAACCCGTGACGCAGAAATCCATTTACATTGGGCCCAGGGTGATGTGTCTACTTTATGTGCATATTTTGTGACCTTTTGGAATCACTTTTTTTTTGCTCTTTTGTCATCTAGAACTTTTTTTTACCTTCAAATTCTCTTAGGATAGTTAATAGAAACTTTTATGTTCTTACGACTTTTCTAGTGGATTTTGTGTGACAAGGCAATAACATTGAGACTTGAAGACCGAAGCCAATGAAGACCCTAAAGTTCATATTTTGAAGACTTGAAGACTTGAATATTTTAAAAGAAGTAATTGGAGAGGAAGCTAGAAGACAAGAAGAAGGAAGAAAAATCAAATGCTATTTTTGGGATCCTTCGTGAGTCGAGACACCTTGGTCGCGAGTCGCGACGGACGAGTGGCCAGAATTGCTTGTCCTTTTTCTTGTAGTGTAAATAGCACAATTTGTCCTTTTCTCTTTCCTCTATTGTTTTTCCCTATTTTAGATCTCAAACACCCTAGTTTATTCCATTTTCTATCTTAGTTTCATCTTGCAGTTATGTTCGATTTTCTTGTGATGTTTAGTTTGAATTATAGTTGCTAAACATAGTCTTGGGAGCAATTGATTAAGGCTTCAAAGCCCATGTTTCGAGAACTCTCTATGAGTTCTTTAATGCCTTTTCTATTGTGCACTTATTATGCTTTTAGTGTTGGTTGTTGAATTCATTAATGGTGTTGTAAGTTTTAGTACATGAATTGCTTGTGTGATTTCTTGTTAGGTTGGGAGAACTTAGCTAATTTCCCTCTATTTGGATATGGAATCTAAGAGCATGAATTTATGCTTCTAATGGTGTTGATGATTTGATAATTTCTAGTAGAATGTGATAATGTCGAACTCTTTTCCATGTTTGTTTCGTGTAGCAAATAAGAGACGTCTTTGAACGTTGACCATTCTTGACTAATCTTGTGTAAATGCGTGAATTGGTTTAATTATTAGACACGGTGTAGTGTTCATAAGTTTTACCAAGCTTATTGATTCTTCGTACTCAATACCATTAATGGGATACCTTTAGACGTTTATTGACTAAAGGGGTCAATAATGAGGTTTAGAAAGAGATGTCGAATTCACTCTTGTCAACTACTATCTTCACAACAAGTGGTTAAAGTATTGAATAGGTTGTATGCTCAAGGATGGATAAGAGGCTTGGAAGTGGAAATCAATTGCACCCAAGGTCCCATAACTTGTGTTTAATCTCCTCTTAGTAGTTTGTTGCATATTTACTAGATTTACATTTCCTGCTAGTTAACTTGTCTTTAATTTCATAACTTTGAAAACCAACCACCCCCCCCCCTTACATGTTTTCTTACGTATGTATGTATGCATGTATGTATACATC
>JAULKK010294074.1:0-13090 GCA_032355705.1 Rubia peregrina
TTCAAGGACCCTTTACACCTTGGAAACGAACCTCTCGTCTCGATTTTTTCTATTCGATTCAATGCTTGGTGAAGAAGGGGATGTGTTGCATATCCCCTTCAATCGTGTTTTTGGTGCCATCTCCTAGAAAGTCAATTTAGGCATTTTAATAAACACCTTTCATGCAACCAAAAAGTTTTTAAAAAATATATACAAATCATCAGCAAACATTACATGATAACCCACATAACAATGACTGTTCAACACAAGGCGTGGTCTATTGAATCTAGTTTATCTATACAAATTGTACATACATCATTTCCTCATTAAAGTGTAACCTTATTTATATGCAATTGAAAGAGATATTCATCAACATGCTTGTGTAATCAAGTAACATATAGAAATGATGAACCACATAATTGGACTTACATTCTTGTTTGTTAATTGGTTCGGAGATGCTCGAAATGTGGTTGTTTGGAAGTTTTCTGGTACAAACTTTTGGGTTTTGAAGCCAAAGTGAAGAAGATATGAACAAGTGGGTTACTTTTAACCTAAAAATGAAGTCAGCACTGGTATGAAATCAACAAAATAGGTGTCTACGATCATGAAAAGAAGCCGTGTGGAGCTGTTAAAAACTTTTCAAAACAATAGACTTTGGAAATTATTTTTTTTCTAATCATCAAGCACCAGTACATATGTTGGTGCCTATGTTGGAATAAAGCTACTGCATGAGCCTTGCTTTAAATGAAATTTTAGGATATTTTCTTGACTAGAGACTGAAGCGTAAAAATTTATTCTAATTATCCAGTACTGGTACATATACCGGTGCTTATTATGTTCAAATCGGTGCCTATGTTGGAATAAAGCAACTGTGTGAGCCTTCTTCAAATGAAGTTTTTTGTTTTTTTCTTGACCAGTGACTAATGCACAATATTTACTTTAAGTCTCCAGCACCAATAGGATAATCGGTGCCTATGCTGTCTCCTGGCTGGTGTGTGAGGTTGCTTTATATGAATTTTTTAAAAATATTTAATCTAGCCAGATTGTAATGGTCAAATTTTATTCTAATTGCTGAACATTGGCTCTAAATATCGGTGCCTTAAAGTACATTATTGGTGCTTATGGTAAAACAGAGAAAATACTCTTTTCTCTAATATTGGTTAAAAGCGTGATAAATCGATGCTAGTGATTGTTATGCATCAAAAAATTATGTAGCACCTAACGGGAAAACCAATCCTAATGAACAATACAACATAATTTGAAACACTTCCTTACTGTGATATTTGAAAGTTAAATAGACAGGATATTGGGAATACACAAAATAGTCACAATAACTACACATCCCATGATAATGTCCCCCAATTTTTTCCTTTTCGAAACAACATCACCCCCATAATTTCACCACTTTCATGTATCCACAATCCATCGCCATGTGAATGACTACCTACAAATGCTCTACTAGTTAAACTTGAAAATATCGATGGAAACTCTGGCTTTTCAGCTGGAACATGCCAATTAATATCCTCTTAAAAATAGAACCTCTTCCCATGTAGGAAAACATGCCACTTCTCATTGCGAGGATCTTTGATATTAAAAAGTTGGAGTGCCTGGGAGGCTAAGATCAACTGGCGACTCGATTCAGGTCCACCGGTGTGAAACCCATTGGTTTCTCAGAACGAACCTCAGTGCCATTCCCAACCCAACTGCACTTGAAGACAACAATTTTAAACTCAACAAGATCCAACACGCAAATCTCCTCAATCACCAAGTAAAAGGTCATCACTACAACAATATGTTTTTCTAAATCTTTTTTGCTATCCTGCCACATCGATTCAGATTCAATGTACACATCACTATTTTGCATCGTGATCTTGTTGTCCTTCACCACCCTTACAAAATTTAATTCATTTATATCATACTCTTGGTATTTTCTAACTATGCAGTTTGGTGTCGTTGCAAAAGCACAAAGTTTTATGGGCATACTACCACATTGATCAATTATAAATAAATTCACAAATGTTGAAGAATGCTCTAACTGTATTTTATTCAACAGCCAATCTAGATATAGTTCTTGTAAAAGTGACATGTGCTCTTAAACAATGTTTGTTGTGTCGCTACTATTCCATAAAACACGAAGGTGGACTTTCATCAACTCAGCATTTTTCCTACCACACTGCAGTTGTTCAAGAACTCTAACCGCTCTCTTTCAACCAAATTTCAAGTATAGTTCCTAATGATTTCCTAAATAACGTACCTTTGCACGATGCTCACATCCGGCCGACTGCGATTATGAACGTAACCCTTGAAAACCCCATGTGCTGCTTAAACGGATAAATCTAATGCATTCTCACATGACTGCATATTTTAATTTTCCTAACCAAATGGATGAAGATAGGGACCATTATGTCAAAAAATGAAGGGGGAAAATACTTCTCCAACTTACATAACACTAAAACCCCCTCACGTTCGAAATCATCAAGTTGTTGCTTGCTTATATTCTTTTGAGAAATGGGGTGGAAGAAGGAAACATGGTCGCATAATGATAAATTGCACTTCCTTCTCCATAACATCTTGGATGGAAACAGGAAACAGTTTTTGCACAAAGATATGACAATCATGTGATTTCACGGCGTTCACACGAAATTCATCATTCACAAAACACTAACATGAGCAGGTTAGCAGGATAGTAGCTTCATTCCTTGAATATACTCGCACACCGAACTCCTCTCGTACACTGACACATTTTAAGGGGTAGGAGGCGGGTATGTTTGCTTCCCTCTCACCTTTGGGTCTAGATCTGATCGTATACCGAGCACAAAAAAATCCTTCCGCGCATTCAAGATATCCTTCATCTTCACGTGAATGTTTAGTCACGTGCCTATAAATTTTCCGCAAACATTATTTTCAATATGCATTACATCCAAACAATTTTGAACCTCTAAATCCTCCCAGTATGGTAGATCGAAGAATATCCCTTAAGGCGTTGACCCACCCTTGTTGTTTTTTTCTTCTGAGTAAAACATTCTATTTCTTAAGCTTCTTGTGGATGAAAACCCCCTTCAATGATCTAGGCTCCTTCCTACCTTTCTTCCCACCAACAAAATGAAATGTGTCCTCTTGTAACTTGTGCTTCATCGGTAGTAATTTTTGGTAACCCAAATACACTGTCTTACGACCATTCTTCAACTGCTGGAAATCGGTGCCCTCCACGCATACAGGACACGCCTTGTGGTCCTTCACCACGTAACCCAAATGGTTTCCACATGTCAGAAAATTATTTATCAGATAATAAAGCATGACCTTCAAGTTGAACACTGATCCACGAAAACCATCAAACACATCGACACCTGTGGACTACAGTTCCTTCAAATATTCTATCAGAGAGGCCAGATATGTATCAATGTCATTTTTGGACTGTTTGGGACCCAAATTAAAAAGGCATCAACACATATATCCTCTTCAAGCTCAAATACATATGAAGGTTTATATAAAAACCATAACCGGTCATAAACTATCTTTCATTGACATGTTGCAAAACGGGTTCATTCTATTAGTACAAAAAAGTCTTCCTCAAATTCCTAGGCTCACTTGCAAATTTCAAATGCATCTTATCAAATTTCTTTCACTAATCGACATTAGACGGATGACGAATCATATCATGTCCAAGAGAACCCCTTCCCATGTACCACGTTATTTTCTTTGCATCCTTAGCGTTCTTAAACAATATATTCAACCTCGAAATAATTGGAACATTCCACATGCATTTGGCAGGGACCCGTTTCCTTACCTTTACATTTGATACAGACCTTGTGCGTATTTTTTAGGACCTTATATAATTTTTTCCATTTTAATAAAAATACAGAAAGAATATTTATGAGAGATTATAATATAATCTGGTGCAATGCTAGAAGCTCACCCCAAATTTATTTTATTTTAAAAAAAAAATTAAAAAAAATAGAGGGGACGTAAATCAAAACACTAAAAAATATTACTTTGTTTGAATCATCTAATATAGTATTCAAATTTCGTAAATACAAATTTTAAATATTTTTACACCTAGTATAGTCATAACTTTTCTCTAAGTAATGGACAAACTTTGTTGTTTAGGCGGTGTATCTTGATTTTATTGCCATTCAGTTTTTAATGTTCCATTTTAGAAAAAAACAATTTTCATTTTTTTCCAGTTTGCTAAAGAAATAATGTCATAAAGAATTGATACTATGCAAGTGGTGATCTTTACTAGTCAAAGGTAAGAAAAATAAATAAATTTACCATTCTTCTTCAAAGTAAAAAATATAAAAGAAAAGGAAGATTAAAACAACAGATCTATAAGTTAAATAAAGCTTAGTAATGGAATGAGCCAAAAATAATTTAGTATTTTG
The DNA here is from genome assembly GCA_032355705.1 of Rubia peregrina. NCBI lineage: Eukaryota > Viridiplantae > Streptophyta > Magnoliopsida > Gentianales > Rubiaceae > Rubia > Rubia peregrina. Next base: position 4,362 of record JAULKK010294074.1, read on the forward strand.
ATCTAATAGGCCAAAAAGTAATTTAGATTTTAAAATGGCCCAGATTTAAATTAAATGATTCATTTAAAAAAATTAATGAAAAAATAAAAAACTAAATAAAAGAACACAAAAAAACTATTATGGTCCCTAAAATTTTTGGGCCCAGTGCGAGGGCACAACCCACAATCCGCACGGTCCGCGTATGTCTCTCAATTGAACGTTGCATCTCTACAACTTAATGAATTAATGTGCAACAATTATAGTTCAACACAATGTTCATGTCTACATTACATTCTAATCATGTAAAATAAAAGTGGAAATTCTTAGCGTAGAACATCATATAACTACAATAATACATTCAAAACATATCCAACAATATCACATTTATAAACAAAACATAAATTACATCAACAATTATACCAAAAAAATACATGTCATGCCTTGAATGCAATGCACAATAACATGGTCAAATACACAAAATGCAGATGCATACAAATCATTTCCCTATTGGAAAATACACATAGGCACCTGTAATTTAGCACAAAGACACCGGTAATTCAACCCTTCCTAGATTAAAAGTTCCTAAATGATCTGGTGATCTAATTTAACAAATTTTGAGCACCCATAAGGCTTACCGGTGCTAAATAAAATGAGTACCGGTATATGTATATTTATCGGTGCTAGTTATGAATAAGCCGGTGGTTGATTAACAACAATGGTATTGTTTGCTCTTTATCGGTGTAAAAAATGTTATGGCTAGTTAAAGAATTTGGACACCGGTATGTTGAAATACATATTGTGCTCATCTTAGTCAGCAGTGACTCTTATTTTGGAACTGGTGCCTATGTTATCATGGAATCAGTTGTTATGATAGAACCGGCATAGGAATTTGTAGCACCAGAATTTTAATGTTTGGTTATATTTTTCGTAGCACCAGTATGAATTCATCACACCGGCGTAAACATTTGATAAATATGGATAAAATGTAGCACCAGTATGGTGTTATTTTTATTTACTAGGACTAAAAAAATTAAACGGATATTTTAAAAGTTTTTGCCCTCTCCCAGATCAAATACGAAGGAAATGGATTCAATAAATCCACATAACTTATGAAAGAGTATATTTGTTATTGAAAAAGACATTAATCCACAATTGAAAATAAAGAAACCATAAAACATCTTTGTTAATAAATCCCCTATCACTAATCCAAATACCACACATATCAATCTGGTAATTTCTGGGATGTCGTCGACGTACCTCTCAAAGATGTAATTTATAGCCCTAAATGCGTGCTAACTACAACTAAGTAGCTAGTGGCAGTCGGGGTCGTCCACAGAGACAGGGGATATTTTCAAGTGCTCGCTCATAAAACAGAGAATACTATGCTAGATATATAGATACATACATACATACATACATACATATATATATATAAGCACATAAACAGGGGGTTTTTGGGTTTGATTTTCTAGTTAACAAATCAAGGACAATTTAACTATTAAAGCATACAAGAACTAAAACGAGATTAAGATCGTATTCCGAAGTCTTTGGGGCAATTGACTTATACTTCCAAGCTTTCTATCCATCATTGACATATAATCTATTTAACTACTTTTACTAGTTGTGAAGATAAATCTTCCGTTCTTCCGTAATAGAAGTTTACTAGAATGAGTTCAACATTCTAGCTCTATTTCACTAATGGCCCCGTTAGGCGAACAACGCCTAAAAGCATTCCACTAATGGCATCAAAAGCTAGAGAACCAACAAGCTTAGCCTAGGGCTAATTCATGCATTTATTCATAAACATGACAATGAATTCAACATCATCACATTTACCTATCTTTACCAAATCCCTAACAACATCACAAGAGTTTAATTTATGCTTTTGGAGTTCATATCAAAGTAAAGGAGAATTTTTCAACTTTTTACCCTACAACCAAGAGTTATAGGAAGCATTCTCCACTCTAACATAATCTCATACAAGCGATTCATATAAACAACTTCCAACACCATTAATGGATTCAATAATCTAATTCAAGAACAATAAATCATACAATAGCAAAAGCTTCAAATAGATAGATATGATCCTCAAAACATAGATATGGAAGCTTCAATCCAAGGCTCCCAATGAGTTTACTAAGCTAGATAATACAAACACATAACTAATCTACAAACTAACTAAGAAAAGAAAGAAGAAGAATATGAAAAACTAGGTTTTAGAGGCCAAAAAGTCGGGCCAAGAAGAGGGATCTTCAAAAAGTGGAAAGAGAGGAGTATGTATAGTGTAAAAAGTCCAGAAAAATAGATCTGGTCCTCTGATTGTCGCGATCGCGACTCGCGATTGAGATCAGAACCAGTTTTGTTTTGCTTCCTCTTGGATGAACCGTTGCTCCATTTCTTGAACTAGAGAAGACGAATCCAATGGTTCCACCCTTGGAGGATGGTTCTTCTCGGATCATTCTCAGAATCTCCTTTTCTCTCCTTCTTTACATTATCTTCTACCACTTTGTAAGTGGTCTTCCTTCTTCTACCATTCTTGTGAATGGCCTTCTACTAAATCTTCCAACATCTTCATAGTCTTAAAAATGGAGTCTTCAAAGTCTTAAAATCTTCGATAATTACCTTGTCTCACGGAATTCTTATTATAAGTGACAAAAGCGATAAAGTCGCTCCCAAAACTAATAATAGGAATTCAAGGTAAAATAGAGTCTTCAAAGCATAAAAGTCCACAAAAATGAGTACAAAAAGGTCTCTTTATCACCATATAAAATTGACACATCAGTGTGTCTGATTTTGTGAGGTAGAAGCTTCAATTCCTCCTACCCAATGTTTAACACTGACCTTCATTTTCCTAGAGGGTACGGTAGCTTTGATCCATGATCCCTGCGGCAACGGCTCTCGGAATCTAATCTACAGCTACTGTAGGGGTCTACTTCCAGCACTTTGAGGGGCAGGGGTCGGATTACATCTTTTTCCCTCCCTTTTTCTTCCCTGTATGAAGATTGTACTTCTTCACTAGAATCTAAGTTTCTGCCTTTCACTCATTCATTTTTTCGCAATGTGCATGCCTTAGAAGAAGACATGAACAACAGAGCTCGTAAATCTGACTAAACGGTCCCAACGGGAGTGCCAACTTGATGGGCCACCGAACCACCACCGATAATTCACTTGCTCACCTGACCAGGATCTTCAGAACAAAGCCCCAAAGTTTTACGGGGAGGAAAAACTCTGATGCCAAAGTTAGACAATTCCCTTTAGATTAGGAATGAATAGTTGATTTTGCAGTGTTACCTCTTTTTGTTTTATAGGTTGGTAGGTAGGGAAACTGTTTTATTTTCTTGTGAAAAAAGTACCAGGGTTCTCCTCTGAGCTGGCCCAATGGTTATTACCTAAAGGGTATAAGCTTTAGGGTAATTTATTGAACCTGGGTCAGCTAATGATTGAATTTAAGATAAAAAATATACTACCGATCATGTAACACAAATATCCTCAAGTGCCAGTTTTATATAGTTTACTCTCTCTTATATTTGCATGATTTTAGTTGTTAGATAAACACCCCCCCAAAACCTTGTTTTGTGACATTAACTACTCCTGACATGTGATCGGATTGACGACCCAATTGTGGCTTTACATAGTTAACCTTTAAAGTCCTAACATCTCTGTAGATGACCCCGGACTTTCCACTATCTACCTTTTTGGTAGCTTAGTAGTAAGAACAGGGCTACACTATAAATTTTTGTCTTTAATTTTAAAGAGCTCCGTGAGTTAGTAGATTCTCTCGTAAAAAGGTTGTGATTTATTAGAAACCTTGCAAATTGCCGATCAAATTTTGAGCCGGGGATGCTTGTTTAAATATTTAACTGTTAACTTGTATAGCTTGTTGGTAGAGTATTTAGTGTTTTTTTGTTTGGTAGTTTTGGTAGCCTTTTTGTGTTGAGCCTTTGTGATAGCTATTCCAATTACTCCTAATCTATATGCAAGCGTTTGTCTTTGGTTTGGTATTTTCTAGTTTTTGGTTTATGGTACACTCCCATACCACGAACTTAATAAATTTACACTACCTATCGGATAACGTAGGTGGTTAGAGAAAGAGAATGAGGAGAGCTAGGGTCGAGGTTCCACGAGGGTTGACTGTAGTAGTTGATGAGGCTGTAGCGATGTCGGATAACAATCATACCTTAGGGAGTTAATGGCTAAGAACTTGGAGAATCAACCCCTACACATTATCTTCCCACCCTTTCCATCGAATGTGACTTGTAATTTGAAGAGAGACATGATCCAATGCCTACCTACCTTCCATGGAATGGCCGGCGAAGACCCAAACAAGCACTTGTTGGAGTTTCACCTAGTATGCACCAATATGAAGCCACCCAGAGTTTTGAAAGAAGATTACAACTTGAGATCCTTTCCTTTCTTGTTGCGGGTGTAAAGAACCAGCTTTCCAACATTTTGCAAATGGAAAAGGGTCCCTTTATGAGTATTGGGAGAGCTTTAAGAGTTTGTCGGCGAGTTGCCCCTACCATCCTTTCAAAGAAGGTGATTTGGTGTAGTACTTCTTCAAAGACCTTTGTGACGAGGATATGAGAATAGTCAATACGGCGTGCAATGATCCATAGCCAACAAAAGACCCAAGGATGAGATGGCATTATTTAAAGAAATGGCCAACGAGATAAGAAAATTTAGCACCCGATCTCATATGAAGACACTAGATGACCCCGCTCACTCTCCTAAGTTGGAAAAACAAGTTCAAGCATTTGCCCAGATGATGAAAGAGTTCACGGAAGGGAGAGCTCAACAAGTCAAAGGGTGTGGCATTTGTATTCTTGATCATCCTACTGATACGTGTCCACAAGTGGTTGAAGCTTATAAAGAAGTGAACGCTTTATACTTTAATGGTGGAAACCAGCAATTTGCTAGATGACAATAACAAGGGTTCCTAAGGAACCAAGGCGGAGATAGGCAAGAACTCTACAAAAATTCCTTTAATCCTTGATATTGAGATCACCCTAACTTCCGCTGGCGCGAGGAAAATCAAGGCTACAATTGAGGTGGACAACCTCAACCTCAACCCCAACCCTACCTGAGAGGAGAAGGGACTTCTAACAACGATGACCCTTTGTACAAATTGGACCAGGAGGAGATCCTTGATGCAATTTCTCAATAGGTAAAGAAGACCGATGTGTTCACAGAGTAGATAAGGAGAGAGATTGAGGATCTTGGTACTAGAGCCTTTTCAAGTATCAAGAATCTCGAAGTACAAGTCGAAAACTTGTAACTTCGATGAGCCAACTTGAGGCTAGAGAATCTGTAAAGTTACCATCCCAACTCGAGGTTAATTCACAGAATGTGAGTGCTTTGAAGTTGATAAGAGTGAAGGAGGTACGTGATGCCGAGAAGGGGATTGTGCAATAAGGTGATCTAATTGTGGAAATAAACAAGACCAATTTTGAAGAAAATAGATGGTTGTTAAATAGAAGCCCTCGAACAAGCTCCCCACCACTGTGGCAAGGGTTATCCCCCTGCCACTATTTCCTAGTGCACTATGGGAAAGGCCAAAGGTGCCAACTAATGAAGCGTATATTCGAAAAGCCTTTGAAAAGGTAAAGGTTGGAATTCTCATCCTTGATGTGATTGAGCAATTTATTTCTTATGCTAAATTCTTGAAAAATGCATGCACTAAAAGAAAGATCAAACCAACTAAGAATGTAGGTCAATTGGAAATAGGGGGAGTAGCCACTTTACCTCACAAGAATATACCTGAGAAGTGTGATGACCCCGGAATGTTTTCGATCCCTATTTCCTTAGGTGGTAAATTGGTGAAAAAATATATGATTTATTTGGGTGCTTCTATCAATGTGATTATTTTTCGCCTTTATGAAAACCTTGACATATGTGAGCTTAGAGACACTAGGGTTATTGTCAAACTAGCTGATCATTCACGAGCTAGTCCTAGAGGTATAGTCAAGGATGTCATGGTTAGGATAGGAAATTTGGTGTTTCCGGCGGACTTCTATGTCCTTGATTTGGTGCATGATGGTGGTACACCCTCATTTTTATTGGAGAAATATTTCCTAAAAATATCAAGGACTAAAATAGATGTTCATTTGGGAACACTAACTCTAGAGGATGATGTTGATTAGGTGGGATTTGAGATTTATAAATCTAAGTATAGTTCACCTATTTCCTCTCTTATTTGCAATGGAATATCTCTATGTGATGAACTTGTTCAACATAATGACTCTTTCATGGCTTGTAATAATGAATGCCTTGATGAGTTCCTTAGTGATCTCAATGAGAATGATGAAAGTGATAAGATGGATCATTTCTTGAGCTTTAATGACCATGTTGATGATACCTATGCTATGCATGAGTTCAGTGATGACATGTCGACTGTGGATTGTTTTTCTATGCTCACTAACTTGCAGCGGTCGATGGAGAATGAGAGGACTTAAAACCTCTTTGACCACCTCCTAAACCCAAGTAAATGGCTAAGGGATCGACATTGGCTGAGGTATATGATTTTGATTGTGATGAGGTATTGCCCACTTTAGAGACCTTGCATGTTCTATCTTTGTTGAGTGAAATTTTTGTTGATGCATGCGTTGATAAGCATGATTTTGATATTTGTTGTGAAATCAAGAATGTTTTACCTCAAATTGATGTGCAGCGGAGAGGGATGAACAAAAATGTATCTACCATTGTGAAGGATGAATGTGTTTGGCATCCCAAGGTAATGTGGAGACCCGTTCATAGGGACGTGGTTATGAGTGGTGTCAAGGATGGTGATTCCGGTGACCCATCAACCCATTTTCATTAAATTTTGAAAATGCATGAATAATAAGTCACGAGGACGACAATAAAGAAACAATGCTTTTATTTTCCGTTAGTAGATTTTGAAAAAAATGTGATCTTTTTTAAACTGTGTTTGATCTTTGGTGGTTTCTTAGGGATTATTAGTCATTAGATTTTGGTTGGAATAGTACTACCCTCGGTTTTTGTGTTTTTTTGGTGCAAGGATTTCTGCAAAAAAGTTTGAAGGAGTAATGCTTGGCACGGACCGTGCCAGCTTTGTGCCAAGGCAGGCTGGCATGAGGCCATTTTGTAAAGCACTGCCCATGCCAGAGCAAGCTGGCATGAGGCATTTAAGCCAGAATGAGGTGTTCATTCGGCACGAGCAGTGCCATTTCAATGCCTCATATGTTGTCCAAGACCACAAATAAAAATGTGTGATCCCTCTTTAAAAACCTCGTTCGTAGTTATTTTCTTCATCTTCCCAAACCTAGAAAACCCGAACAACTCCATATCCTCTTCATCCTTAATTTCTTCATAACTTTCTCAATTCTTGGCCAAATCACTCCAAATTTGTCCCAAAATCTACATTTATTCATTTCCTACAAATCACATAACGTTCTCTATTCTTGGCCAAATCACTCCAAATTTGTCCCAAAACCTACATTTATTCATTTCCTACAAATCACATAACACATTGCATCTAAAATTGTCAAAAATCCGTCTATAATTGTATAAATTCAGTTCGTCCATATTTTAGAATTCTCTCCTAAATTAAAATTTTTGGTCCATTCCAAGTGCAAAGGGTTATTGGAAGCCATTCTAGGAGGATTCCCACACACTCCACAAGCTTCAATCTGCCAAATTTCATCTATGATCTTCACCCTAGGTGCTCGGCCGAGTCTCATTGAAAAAGTTTAATTTTTTAATTTTTTTGGATATTTGCAATCTGAGGACTTTTGAAGGGGGTTGGCGTGTCCATTTTATATGGTTATTTTGAGACCTTTTCACCTTGGTACACTTTTGTGCTCTATATGTGGTAATTTGCCTTGAAATTCTCTAAGGGGAGTTAAGAGCAACTTTGTGCTTTTATCACTTTTTTGGTGGATTTTGTGTAACAAGGGAATTGTTGGAAGACTTTGAAGACTATCTTTGAAGATTTGAAGACTTACATGTGTGCTTTGAAGAAGGTCATTCGCAAGGATGGTAGAAGATTGAAGGCCATGAGTCAAATGTGGTAAAAGATAAAAGGATCAGAGAAGGAAGACAAAGAAGCGAAGGGATTGTGATCCGGAAGTTTGAACCAAGTTCTGAGAATTACTAGAGAAGAAACAGCCTCAAAGGATTGGACCATTTGATTCATCTTCTCGAGCACTATAAAATCAATACAAGAACGCTTAAAATGGATCAACGGATCACCCGTAGAGATGCAAAGACCGGTCGGGTGGGTGAAGCAAAACCGAATGCCAACGCTCAAAACGGTGCGATCACGCACCTGAAGACAAGGCAAATACTCGGCTCAGTTGGCAAAATGCACGGGCAGCTCCTGATAGCGCGCGCTGGATCGGGCGCTCTAGCGCCCGAGTCCCTGAGCCAGATGTCTAAAACCGTGCGCATGGTTTCCAGTTCTCGCGCCAGCTCTACAGCTCCGCCCGAGACATCCCGCACGCGCGCGCCCGGAACCCTATGTTGACTATTCTTCACCTTTTTTAGCACTATAAATATCCCTCTACCCTATATTCATCCCCAACTTCTGTTGGCCAAAAATTGCTCTCCAAAAACCATAGATCTCCATTTTCTCTTCTTCTTCTTTCTTTTCTTATTTCTTTTCTTAGTTTTTGTAGATTAGTTATGGGGTTTTTTTTATTTAGCTTAGTTAACTCATTGGGAGCATTGGATTGAAGCTTCCAAACTCATGTAGTAAGAACCTCTATTTCACTCTTTCTTGAAGCATTTGTTAT
>JAULKK010294090.1:0-13090 GCA_032355705.1 Rubia peregrina
AGAAAGTCAAATCGTACCGGGGACGTCCCCAGACTGAATCTGCACCGAATCCGTACCCGGTACATATCTGGTACAGGTACCATGACCTCTTTATCGTACCCGTGCTACCTAGCTAAATACTCCCTCCATCCCACTTTAAAGTTCCTAATTATTTTTTGCACAAACTTTAAGACAAGTATATGTGACATCTTTTAAATGAGTGATGAGAGTGAGCCTACATAAATTAAATGAAAGGAAGAGTTATGACCACATATATATGGCTAAATGTAGAAAGTTTAGAATTAGGAAGTTTATAGTGAGACGTCTCAAAAAGGAAAAAGGAAGTTTGTTGCGGGATGGAGGGAGTATTTTTTAAATATAATTTTATATAAAATTAGTATATGTGGATAAATATATTGACGGTCAAACATGATAATATCCTCGTATTTTTCATTTATAATAAGGTGACTCCTTCTAGACCATAATAATCTCCAGAATCAGCACGATTTTGCTTAACTATTCCAAAGCTTCATTTACACATTCTTTAAGTGATGGACCTAGCATGATCGGAACAATCTACGGGTCCAAATTAATTATCAGGACTTAGCCGAGATTACTCTCGTGACAAATCTCGGACGCTCAAGTTAGTCGAATTTGAGAGTGTTTGTTGCTTTAGTAGTGAGTAATGAATTGTCCCTTATGAAATAGATCATACCTTCTTCTTTTATAGAGTTTTCTTCATCAACTGGACGTCGTCTTGTCCATTCTATATCAGGGAAGGCGTGCTCTGCGTTGATGTCAGGGAGTGGGCGCTTACTCTTTTTCCCGCGTTCATTTGATTTCAACCTGCTTCATTGCATTGCTTCATGTTTCTTCCAATGATTGATCTTGGAGGGTTGATATTTAATTTATCTCAATGGCTAAGAAGTTTCCACATGGAGGTGGTTCATTACACCTTATCAAGTTCCCCAAGTTCAAATCCAACTAGGAAAAGAATTGGGTTTGGACTCAGAATAAAAAAATCACTTTTATTTTATCACCAAGAATCTCCTCAATTTTTTTGCCTTTCACTGCCTTTTTTTGTTACGTTGCATGCATTTCTTACTTTAATCTTACACGTGACATGTTAAACTATGCCTTCTTGATACGTGCCAGGATGTGGTATACACTTCCCTTAACCATATTGATGCATGGAATTCTTCTAGGACTTCCACACTATCTGGAATGGACCTAATATCCCGTGCTAGTTTGATGACACTTGCCGAATAAGATCCCAGGAAGTCAATGTGATCTTCCTTTGTGCCAAAGTTAGTGTATGAGTAACATGTGAGCAATCTCTAGAAAATATGTTGTTACTAGTTCTGCTGCTCGGATCACCTATTTATGACTAATGTATTCTGCAATCCTTGCGGATCATGGGAAATGTCCTTAGATCATGGTTTTAGTGGCATGGTTTTAGGCAAGAATCACTTTCTCTTCTAGGTTTGCTCAGGATGGCTCGCTGTAAACGAGGTACTTCTCTAAGCGAGTTTCCCTCTTCTTCTCCATCAAACATTCTTTACTTGGTTTGTTAGGCCCAAATGTAATGTTTACTTCGGATTTCGCATGACTAAGGAAAGTGTATACTATAAGCCCCCTAGCCAAGTGGTTAATGTGTATGAATCTGCTATAATTTTTTAAACGTAGGAAAAAGATGAACAATCTTGGTAGCATGTTATTGAGCGTATTTTTTATAAAGTAATAAAATATCAGTGGAGTAGGCATTGACTGGTTGGATAAAAAGGTATAACTTCACTTCGAAATTTAACTCTTTTTTCGAGATGTCGTTGTTAGTGGATAAAAAATGTAGGAAATATTTTGATATAAAAGTGGTTAAGAACTAAACTTATCAGTAGTGTAATAGTCGTTAACCATTTGAAATATGTTATCTTTCAATAGAGTTCTTTCACTAGATAATTTAGATTTTTTTTAAAAAAGTATTGTTCTTGTTTATCTTCATGTGAGATTATGATTCCTCTTAATGGAGGAGTCATCATGAGGCCACCGCCTAATATGTTTAGTGTACATTCATGTCAATTACCATATGATTTGTCACTCCATATACCAAATTATACTATGAGCGTTGCTTTGGAGGCTTATAGTATTTCTCTCACTCAGATACATCCTTGGGGAGTATCCATACTGATTGGTTTTGAACTGTTATGCCATTAAATAGTTATTTATTTCAATGTGTCATTGTTTAGTGCTAACTACAAGTTATGTGAAATGGATGTTGGTGAGTATATGGTGTCTTTCAAGGCAATTATTGAAAGTTTTGAAATTCTAAAGATTTATCATGAAGATTATGGAGATTGGGAAGACAAATTCATATATGTGAGATGTTTTGACCAAAAAGCAATGCCAGTATGGAATGAGAACATTGACCTAGATCGAGGAATAAAGTGTAAGAAAAGGCCAGATTTCCTAAGGAAATTGCGAGCTAATATTGTAGAAGTTGGGCGCCCTACTGGTTCTCAATGTATCTTATGCCTATGTGATTCTATTGTAGTTTTATTTGTCTTGTTCATAAGGTTTTGTGTCTCAATAAAATCGTTACCTCATGATCAAGATGCGAGCATATATGTTATGTCATGACGCTGACCAGTTGAGGGAGGATCGTGGAAGTACTAAGTGTAGAATTGATGTAGAAGGCTAATCTAAGAAGGGTTCTTCTAAGTTGATGAAAATGCAAGATTGTGTAGGTAAGGCTTGTAGTGGTGTATCTATGAGTAATGGTTCTGCATAGGACGTATGTTGGTTTCCTAAACAATTGTTTTGGGATTCAAGTCCTATTTTGTTAACTTTATTTATTGGAGAAGGTTGGGGAAGCCTTAATCAAAGTTGCTCAACTTGTTAATTGTGTCAATAAAGTGAAGAAACTGGAGAGGCAATTGGGCTCAATAGATTCACTAGGAGCATTATTTGACAATAAATCGAGAGATGAGATAAAAGAATGATAGAATTATTGTATCACTACGTGAGGAAATTAGTGGTCTAAAAGAAAGTGGTCATGCTTGTCCAAACTATCCCTTTATATTGGTTAAAAAGCTTGTGGGTACTGGGGATTCTTACCATATATTTGAAGACATGTATGTTAAATGGTTGTGGTCGGGCGTTATAAGGCTTTGCTCCAACTTCGTGAGCAAAACCCCAATTTTGAGGTCACTAGTTTAGGTGAGGTATGCGTTCTGGATGAGGCATTGGAAAGATCTAGGGATATTGTTGAAGGTCTGTTTCTCCAAATCCTGCAGTTTGGGGTGAATTTTTTTACTTATTAGGGTACTTGAGAAGATGGGCACACTTCCTAATATAGTAGAGTTGGAGGGATGCGATATAGACAAGGATGGGTTTTTTTTTTATAATCCTCATAGGGTTAATGGTGCACTGTAGGATGAGACTGCTGACGCAACTATAGAAGTTGAGTTGCGTAGTGCTAGTTTTGTTGATAAGTCTATCGAAGAAGATGAATTTTCTTATTCTAAGGTATGGTAGATTTTTTTTTAAAGGTTTGGTTGGAGTTTTATGTAAACTCAAAGAATCTATATTATTTTTCTTATTTAGGTCAATCCTTATGTTTATGTCTATGGTATATAGGTTGGGGAACCTTCTACATGGGACATTGTGGCCCATGTTCATCCTAAAGAATCGGCTTTATCTACTAGGTTACCTCAAACCGATACTAAAAATGTTTCTTGTGTTGATAAATCTTATTTTCAACAAACTTAAGAAATTACTCTATGTATGTTGGATTTGGACCGAGTCTATAGAGTTCTTAATGGTTCAGGGATATCTACTAAAGTTGAAGAAAATGTAAGGGTTTAGGCTGTAAGATAAAGATTTTGTTTTCTAAGGTTGTTGGGGCTATTTCAGGTTGCTAGCTATAGAAGCGACTGGATTTTTAATTTATTTTTACATGAATATGATGCTCATCAATCTGAGTAGGGGTTTCACATTTAGAGGCTAAAGAGAGATTTAACAGCTGATATGAGATGCGAGGATGAATGGAAAAAATGTTTAATGAAGAAATGTCGGGAAAGTGATAGTTTGCAAGATACACTAACAAAATAGACTGATTATCTTGACGGGATCACTCATCAGAGTGGAAAACTAGAGGTTGAATTCCATCTATTGAAGAATGAGATACATGCATGGAGGGTGCGTTATGAAAAAAAGCGCAATTTCTCGGTTTGATTCTAAATAAGTATGAAAAAAATAGAGGGCCAACACGATGTTGGAGAAGTTTCTATGTCAGGGTAAATGGATGATGTCAAGAATTGGAGGAAATAATAAGGAAACGGTACGAAGTTAATGCTAAACTTAGTTTTCAAAATGGTGAGCTTCTTATGAAAATCTCTATGAGGGTTGTTTGAAAGGTCGCGTTCCCTGTTTGGAACAGGAAGTGACAGACTTGAAATGGGATCTAGAGACTTATGCATATTCTGTATATCTAATGATTATGCAACTAGGAAGAACAGAATGTGGATCGATTATTGATCATAAATCATATTGTGTGAAGTATATACGTTGTATAGAGGGTGCTACTTCTGCACGAGATGAAGTTTACCTACACATACGGTGGAAACTAGAGAAAATCCTATATGCAGAAGCCGGGATAGTAAGGGGAATGAGTCACTTGTTATTGTAGTTTTTTTTTTTGTATTTAATCCTTTTTTATCTAATTTACAATGGTATTTATTATTAAAATTATTGGTGGTTATATTTTAGGACGTATTAGATGATTATACAAAGTGTGGTTTGCTTATGGATATGGTTTGGGAATTTATCAAGGATTTTCATATTTTGGGACGTAGTGGGTGTGGGGTTTTTTGTTGGCTATAAAATGGATCAAGGCCTGCTTGTGCCGCGAGGATAGATATTTTCCATGTGTGTGCGTATGCGAAGCCGTAATCCACTCTCTGTGGTGAAAATTTTGTGTTGTGTTTGGTAAGAGAAATAGAACGTTTGTGTGTTTGGCTGGTGATTTTCCAAGCGTATACGAAGATGTAGTATTCTATTTGTCTTTTGATTTGAACAAAGGATGTGGGATGTTCACTTGTGTCACGAGGGTGGTGATTTTCTAGGTGATTTGAACTCCCTTTTTTGGATTGTTTCTTCGCTTACCGAACGAATTCATAGGTAATTTTCCTACTTGTGTCGCGTCCGATAGTCCAGAAGGTGAAGTTAAGTGTATGGTCTGGTATTGAGCTTTTTTTAAGGGATAATTATATCATGTGGGCTTTGTCATTTCAAATTATCAAGATAATTATGTATACCTTTTTCATTTTCAAGGTCAGGGTAGTGGATAAGGTGGTTATGGGTAGTTGTGTAGTTGCAACTTTTTGCGTGCATTAATGTTTTTGTTTATTTCTATGCTTATAACTTTCTTATATAAGATGGATTTTCCTAAGGGGATTTTCATCTGTTTTTGTGTATGAATAGTTTAGTCTAGTTTTATGCTTATTTCAGCAGTGTTATTTGTACTTTGAATGTGCAGATGTTATAACATGCTAAGGGCTAACATGGTGTGAGACTCTGTGGGTGCATATTTTTTGGATGGAGGACTCTTCTGGTTTTTTGGTAGTTTGAATTGGGTAGGTTATGTGGGAATCATTTCGATTGTTGATGGTATAGATTGGGGTAATATCAATTGCGGGATTTTTTGTGAAAGCACATGTAGGTTGTAAGTGTGTATGTTTTTTTGTTTTTAACTAAGCATTATGTGTTTGTGTATTGACTATTTTGATGTTTTATTATATAACATTGGTGGTTGAGATCAGTGCATGATGAGATAAGGGATGATGGTGAATCTTCTTCAATCCGGCCATCTCTTACAGAGGTCAAGGGAAACCAAAGGGGACTCCGCTATGCATGCAAAAACTCCGTTTGACAAATACCTACTACCATAGAAAGACTTATATTCCTAATTTTCAGGGAGCCATACAATGTACCCACCACATTATGCTTGTTTTGACTACTGCCCGCAACCTATCACCACTAGTAACACCGATTGTATAGTCTATGTACCACAACCACCACGAGGTTGTCGGGGTTGCAGCCGACCATGACAGATATTTGTTAGATGATGAAGCTATGCATGGAGTGGGAATAAATTGAAGGCATGGGCTGAGGGGGAAAAAGTTAAGCTGGGTGTGCTTTAGCCCTGCATTTTTGGAAAGGCAGAGATTAGGGAAGAAACCTCTACCACTGAGTGCCACTGAGCACCTCCACATATGTCTACCACCACTGTGTGCTGGTGTCTTCTCCAGGAAACTCCTTCCCCCACCGGAGCTACCTACTGGTGTATACCTAGCCCAACAACTAGAGGCTACTGGCCTTCAAGCCAAGCCCAATCTTTATTTGTGAATGAACAAAGATAAAGTGTAAAATGTTCAGCCCAATGTTCAAGTCAACTACAAACCAATAAAGGTGGAACCATATGATCGTGGATTCAACCATAAACTGGGAAAGATGGAATTGGGACCAGGACTTAGCCACAAACCAAAAGTGTAGTAACCACGATACAATCCACAACCTTAAACCCTAGTAATACAAAGCCACGACTACAATAAGCTATAAATACAAGGAGAGCAACACTGGATCAGGTAAGTAAGACTAAACTAAGAAATTTTGATTCTCTGAAGAAGAGCATTGACTTGATCGTCAGAGCATTTTCCCTTGAATCACTTCCGTGATTTGTTTTGCAAGAATAGATGATATATAATGAACAATAATTATTTTGCTTGATGGGAATACCAGATCATTGGGCCCGTCTGTGGGGACGGAAAAATAATTTAGTCCTTCATTCCTTCAAGATAAACAATGGTATTCACCAGAAGTGAAAGAAGATAGAATCACTATACACAATAACGAACAGCTGGAAGCAATAGGAGCATGCATCCCAGCCAAGATCAAGCACATCTTCCTAGTAAAGAGAAGGAGCATAGTATGGAAGATACGGAAGATGGCGAAGATGAAGCAAAATCTCCTAATGCAAATCAAGAAAAAAAAAGAATTCGCAGCTTTCTTAGAAGCCAGCAGAGAATATATGTACAATCAGTTCTTAGCCATTATGATGCAGAAATCCCCAAAAATAAGTTTAAAAACAAGTTAAAAGCTTGAGAGCCTTAATTATGAAGATGAGTTAAGGGATATAGGGGCGTACGACAATGCAGATAAGTCACTGTTAGCATCTTACCTTCGCGACTTCAAGATGCCAAATGACTTCAAGTTACCTTTGCATGTTAATATCTATGATGGGATAACAAAACCCAAGGAATTCCTACATTTCTATTGCAACAACATGAGATTTTTTTACGCAGAAATCGAGTTAGTATGCAAGGCTTTCCCCATCTTCTGATCGGGAACAACTTACATGGTACGAAGACTTACCAAATGGAAGTATTAAGTCTTGGGCACATTTTTCATAATAGTTTTCGGGGCTCTTCCATCAAAAGCAGAAGTTTACCAAAACAATAGCGGACCTAAACAACATAGCTCAACGAAATGATGAAAGTCTAGCAGAATACCATAATAGGTTCGTCATTGAAAGCCTACAAGTTCATGACCTGTCATTCCAATATTCATTGGGTGCATTTACAAAAGGCATACGATCATAATAATTTTACAAGAAACTCACGAAAAAGGTGCTTAAAAGCCCAGGGGAATTGTAAAAATTGATTGAACGGTATGTGCAAACTGAAGAAGAAAAATAACAGCAAGATAGAGGAGGAGCGAGGTGTAAAGATCATAATGGAGGATCCACAGAGAGGCTTTGTAAGGAAAGGGAAAGGGAATATCCCTTTCAAAGGATGAAAATTAGGAGCACAGGTCACATCATTTCAAGAAAATTCTTTCCAAAGTTGCAAAAACAAAATATGACAAGAGAACAGAGAGTTATTTCATGAACCTGCACCAATGATAGTGCCTCCCTACAAGAGATCCATAGAATAATAGTGTGCCTTCCACAAGGACCATGAGCATGACACCGAATATTGCAGATACTTGCAAAGACAAATAGAGGAATTTTTTTGGAGTGGCTATCTAAGCCAGTACAAGAACAAGAAGGAGGAAACTGGTACAACAAAGCCAACAACGCAGAGAGCTCTGTGGAAAAAAATCAAGGCATGGAGAACACACAAAACAAGAATTAGAAGATGGCAGTGGCAGTGGATTACAAAGAAGACATAGCGAGTGAGGCACCAGAAAGAGTAATCCTATCGATAAATGGATCAACCGAGTCTCTATCTAATAATGCTTGGAAAGCTAAGGCTAGATAATTTCCACCACAAGAACCTGCTGATAAGAGATTTTTTCCGGATGAGGCAATCACATTTAGCGAAGAGGATGCAGTTCCCAACGCTTTACCTCGTAATGACCCGATGGTCATTATTGCTAAGATAGTAAATGTCACGGTTCATAGAGTGTTTGTGGATGACATGAGCGCAGTCGAAATCCTATTTGTTGATTTCTTTGATAAGTTGGGGTTCAAGTGGACTGATCTAAAGAAGCCCATATCCTCTCTTGTAGGATTACGGGGCGAGTTGAGACACCTTTGGGTAACATACAACTGCCTGTTACCATAGATAAAAATGATAGAAATTGTACGATCATGTGCTACTTCGTGGTCATGGATGCACCTAGTCCATTTAATGCTATCATTGGTAGGCCTTGGATGAATACACCAAAGGTTTTATGGTCCTTATACCAATTAGTAATGAAGTTCCTGACTCCAAAAGAAATCACAAGAATAAGGGGAAACCAGTAAACATCCAAATAGTGCATGGTTATTGCGATGAAAGCAGGAAGAAGTGTGGAGCAGGCAAAAATGGTTAGCAATGTCTCAGATAGTTGCTTGCTCAGGAAATCAGAGCCTCCAAGAGACATGGGAGAAGAAACTGAGGTTGTTACTTTGGACGACGAAAACACTTATAAGTGTGTCAAAATAGGAAATCATTTTTCCAAACCAGTAGAAAGAAAAGATTATAGAAATCTTGCAAAGTCACAAAGATACATTCGTATAGAAGAGTCGACCTAGGAATTGCTACCCATTCTCTGAACATTAGTGATTCGGTCAATCCAGTCAAGCAAAAGCAACAAAGGTTTGCTAGCGATAGATAGAAAATGATCGAAGGGGACGTCACAACTTTACTTCTACTGGTATTTTAAATGAGGTAACCTACACAAAGTGGTTAGCAAACCCGGTGATGGTAAAAAGGCAGATGCAAGATGGATGATGTGTATGAAATTCACTGATCCAAATAAGGCATGCTTAAAAGACTGTTATCCTTTGCCTAAAATTGATCAACTAGTAGAAGCGATATCAGGTTATGAATTCCTAGCTTTCTTGGATATGTATAATAGATATCACCAAATAATGATGAATCCAGGAGACGTAAAAAATGGCCTTCATAACAAGCTTCAAAGTATTTTTCTCTGTGAAGTTGTCGTTTGGCCTAAAAAAATGCAGGAGCAACATATTAGAGAGTAGCCAACAATGCATTTCGCAATCAAATAGGACGAAATGTGGAAGCATGTATTGATGACATGGTTATCAAGAGCAAAAGGATATGCAACTTCGCGTAAGACTTGAAAGAAACTTTAAATATGCTAAGTGCGATTGGCATGAATCTTTATCCTAAGAAATGCATAATCGCAGTAGGTACAGGAAAATTCTTAGGATACAAGGTATATTCCAAGGGGATTGAGGCTAACCCAGAAACAATACAAGCGATAGTTGACCTTCCTCAACCACGAACAGTTAAGGAAGAGCAAATATTAATGGGATCGTTGGCATCGCTTAGTAGACTTGTTTCAAAGGCAGCTGAGAAACATTTCCCCCTCTTTGAAGTCCTTAAGAAGGTCAAAAAGATCAGTTGGAGCGATATAAGTCAGAAAGCTTATGAGTCTTGAAGGAACAGCTTCAAGCATTGCCGACATTGAAGTCACCAATCCCTGGAGAAATCCTATATCTGTATCTATCAGTTTCAAAAAATGTAGTAAGCTCAAGAAGGCCAAAAACAAGTACCAGTATAATACATCAGTAGAATACTGCAAAGTTGAGAGATGGCATACTTGTCGGTTGAAAGGTTAACTCTAGCTTTTGTATATTCTGCAAGGAGATTGCGAACTTATTCTAGATTTATGGCATCGTTGTCTATATTGACTACCCAATCAAGAATATTCTAAGAAAGCCTGAATCATCTGATAGAATGACCAAGTGGGCTCTTGATTTGAGGCAATTTGAGATCCAATTCCAACTGCAAACTGCAATGAAGGCTCAAACTTTAGCAGATTTCATTGCGGACATTACAAGTGTAGATGCACGAGAGGCAAATGTGCAACAAAATATTGGAAACGAAAATGGGAAATCCAAGTGGGGAGATATCATGTGGAAACTGTTCGTTGATGGAACTTATAGCAAAGAAGGTTGTGGCGCAAGACTGCTGATGGTTAATCCAGAAGGAGGGAAGCAAATATATTCACTTCAATTTGACTTTCCACTCACCAACAATGAGGATGTATATGAATCACTAATATGCAACTTAGACCTTACCATCAGGATGAAGGTTAATTTTTTTTATGGATTTAGCGATCCTCAAATAGTAGTCTAGCAAGTGTGGGGGAGACTACGAAGTGCGAGAAAAATAGTTGATAAAGTATCTAAGAAGAGTTTGTCTACTCATTGCTCAACTCGAATACTTTAATGTTCAACATGTACCAAGAAGTGGAAACATAAAGGCAGACGCCTTGAGAAAATTGGCGAAAACTAGATTTGATTTGTTGATAGGACACAAGGATGTGAAAGTGGAGGTCATTACAGTCAGAAGTACAACAGTAAAAACTGTATCAACGGTCCAGACAGAAGAAGTAAACTGGATGAAACCGATAAAATATTACTTTGCAATGGGAAAGCTGCCAAGTGACAAGATACATGCCAGAAAATTAGAATTTCAATCTCACAACTATGTTTATGAGGAGAGAGTCTTATACAAAAAAAAATGGTTTCTTATCTCTATGGATAAAGTGTGTAGGACCATCACAAGCAGGAAAAATCATGAAAGAAGTACAAGAAGGATTATGTGGAATTCATCAAGGGTCCCGAACAAATTGCAAAGAAGATAATTCAGGCAGGTTATTATTTGCCAACTATGTTCAACAATGCGCATGACTTTGTACTAAAGTGCAAAAGTTTCAAGTAATGCCTCGATATCACAAAAACCACAAGCTGCTTTAACAGGAATATATAGAGCTTGGTCATTCGATAAATGAGAAATTGACCTAGTCGGCCCTTTTCCAAAACGATTCGACAATGCAAGATTTATAACTGTGGCGATTGAATACTTCATGAAATTTTTCGAAACGAAGCCATTGGGAAGAGCCATGATAGAAGTAACAAGAAATTTAGTCTGGCATAATATAGTTTCTCTTCGGGGTACCACAAACTATCGTCACAGACAATGGAACACAATTCACAAGTGGGACCTTTATAGAATGGTGCTCGAAGGTAGGGATTGCACAAAAGTTCACATTTATAGCTCACTCTCAATAAAATGGTTAGTTGGAGGTAACCAACGGGACCATAGTTCAAGGAATTAAAAAAAGATTGGAAGGAAAGCGACTGGTTGGGTGAACGAGGAGCCCAACACGCTATGATCGTACAGAACAGCTGTTTGACAACCAACTAGAGAAACACCATACAATCTAGTATATGGTCATGAGGCAGTAATGACAGTGGAAATTGGGAACTCAAGCTTTCGAGTGGAAAAATACAAGGAGGATGATAGATGAGATTGAACTTAGACGAACTCGAGGGGAAAAGACAACGGGCAACGATCACAGAAGCAAAGTACAAGAAAAATATAGCCAGAGCATATAATGAGAAAGTCAAAGAGACGTAATTGCAAATTGGTGATCTTGTGCTGTGGAAAAATAAAGCAAGCCAATCAGAAGAAAAAGGAAAAATAAGCCCAAAGTGGGAATGTCCGTACAAGATAACGAAAGCGCACAGATCAAACTGCTACAAGTTAGAAAGATTTGATGGCAACAACGTCCCCAACACTTGGCATGTGATCAAACTAAGAAAGTTCACAAAGTCTTGTTTTAGGCAGCCTAAACTTTAGGCAGAGTCTATTATGCAATTAGTATAAGTCTTAATTTGGGGTGGGGTTTTTCTTTATACATGCTCATAAATCTAGGGACCTATTATGAAATTATCATAAAACTATATAAATATTAAAAAATGAATTTTCATTTATTTTTATCTCGTCATCTTCCTCCCCCATTTCTCAGAACGCCGAGAACCACTCCGTTTTCTTCTGCAACCGCTCTATCGCCGTTCTTTGATCCTTCTTCTTCTTTCGGCAATTCTTCTTCTTCCGCTTCGATCTTTCTTCTTTCGCCGACAATTCTTCTTCTGTCGTCGGCGATTATTCTTCTCACTGGAACAACCCTAGCTCACCGAAAACCACCAAATATCGACGGAGCTTTCCTCTCCGCGCCAGATCTTCCACAACTCAACCAATTCTAACTGTCGAACCTTCATTTAACTGTCGCTGGTGCTAGTCAGAAAAAGAAGAGTTTACCAACGGAATTGGAGTTGTTGTCTTCCTCGTTGACGTGCCTGGGGTATTTTCCTGCTAAGGTATTGTTTTTTTCACCAATTACAGTTGGAATTTTCAATATTTGTTGACTTCTTTAGCTAATGGCAAAAGATTCAGTGAGGTACAACTTTAACTTCTTTTCAAGCATTGTTGAATTATTTGACCGTCGCAAAATATTTAGTGAGTTTTGGTCGGACTTTTTAAGCCTTGTTGACTCCTTTGTTAATGTTTCCTCTACTGTGACCGAGCTATATGGTTTGATTATGATGTTTTATGATCTTCTATTGATGTGTTGTTAATTTTAGTTTACGTTTCAGTCTGATGTTTTGAAATTGATATCCAATTTGATAAATTAAGTTTTGTTGATGTTTTGTCTTTTTCATTTGATATTTTTTTTGTCTTAGTTGATGTTTATGATTTTCAATTTGACGTTTTGAATTGATATTTAAAATTTGACAACTTGAACTTTTGTT
>JAULKK010294100.1:0-23256 GCA_032355705.1 Rubia peregrina
TAACTATAACCGAGGAGAGGCGAGAAATATCTTCACCCGAAAGGTGTTGATAAGTTCTCCACAATATGTGATTAATGTATAAAAATAGGTTAGTTAATCAATGATCAAAGGATGACTAGAAATGTAAACCAATTGCGCTCAATACTCGTTATCATCTAAATTGTATTTTTCATGCTAGTGTGTTTTTAGTTATATTATTTTTTCTAATTGTTGGTTAATTTTGATATTTAAAGTAGTCGCAGTGTTTTCTAAAATCAAAACCCCCCAACTTGGTTACCACACACGTAGAGTGATTTTTCTTGTGGTTTTTCACTACTTTTAACACTCGATAAACCCCCATTTTCCTCGTGGACGATCCCGACTTGCTAGTATCCACTTTCTAGTAGTTAGCCGCAATTATGGCTATAAATACTATATTTGAGAGGCACGCCGACGGCCTCCCAGTATATATGCATAAATGTATTACCTTCGAGAGGGGCCATGATTGCATCCGACATAGGGAATTTGATGCTATTTTACTACATCATGGAAGATATTAAGATAAACCCTGGGTATGCTATAGTGAATTACATCATGAAGGCCACATTTGGGAAGAAGAAGGATCTCCCCTATGGGGGGTTAATCACGGCTAAGCTAAAAAATGGGGAGTTGCACCAGCTGATAGACCCTTATGCCTAGATTATTATGATTCTTCTTGGTTTAAGCATAACCACTTGACTTTGGGGTTTGATAAAAAAATATGAGTAAAGATCTGTTCCCGGCACCACGGGAAACAAACCAAAGAGAGATATTGATTCATCGATGCAAAGGAGTGAGGCCTCATCTTCCTGTGATTTCTAATTACTCAATGTGTATTTTTTATTTTATTTTTTGCATTGTATATAATTTTATTTTTTTGTAGGGTGCAGGTAGTTCTTTGGCAGGTGACATGAAGAAAAAAATTAGCAAATACATGGCTTAGGCACAAATATTAGTGCAGCGAATGCAGTAGTGGTAGCGGTGGAAACTAGTCACGCCAAGTTTGTCGCTTGTTTTGGTTAGCGCATCAACCCTTCATATGAGGCGACATGCCAAATTTTAAGCTAGTGTTCTTCAACGATGAGGAGTAGGAGGATGTGGAAGATATTGTAGAAGAAAATGAGAAAGGAGGAGAGGGTGATCAGACTGGCCCCGAGATTGAAGGGATGTTTGCAAATGAAGAAAATGAATCTTGATATAGTTTTGCATTCACTTGTTAGAATGATTTTGAATTCGAATTTAAGAATAGTTTTTAGTTGTGAATATTTGGTTGTAAATTCTTGATTTTGTAAGAATGGTTTTTATTTGGAATACAAGGTTTTATATTTCCTTTGACATATATTGCAAAATAGCAATTTTGTAGGTAGTACGTAAGAGAAAAATTTTATAGGTGAGTAAGGAATTTACCAAAGTCACCGAATAAATTCGGAGTTCGGAACGTATTCTTTGCTTTTAAAATTGACATTTAGAACATTATCTGACATAATAAGGGAATGACCGATTATTGTCTTTACGAACTCGGAACTGGAGATCCAATTTCTAATGTCCATTCCATTCTAGCACTGGACAAAAACACGTCTCTGTTTTTTGTAGAAATTAAACAGTTCCTCATTCAGAAGCAGCTTTTCAGCCCATTATAAAATTCTGTCAGACAGAGTTATGTAAGCCCATTATAAAATTTTGTCAGACAAAGTTATGCACTAGGAACACCAAATCGTATCTTAAATACTAAGATCCAAGTGAGTTACGAGTTCTTAATGCACTACAGTATTTTTTATAAAAAAAGTGTCAAAATTTAGAAAAATCCCCAAATTATAAACCCTGACTTCTTTTTTAGCACCGGAACGAAAAAAAGGACCAACTTTCAAACATGATTTCAGGCGGGAGAGGTGCTTGAAAATGTCCACATCTAACAGGGGAACGAGAAAGAGACGAGGGTTGACTTCCCAAAAAGGATCTCTCGATCATCCAACCCCGATTATGTAAATGCTAGGTTTGGGTCACTTCCCGCCCAAGTTAGATATAATGCCTTAGCTGACCTGGTCTTGAAGTTTGACGGGCAACATATTCTCCCCCTTCTAATGATAATTGTCAATTTTATAGTAATTTGTGTGAGATCAAGCGTGGGTGTTATGGAACGAGGGTTAACGGGTTTGATATTGATATTTTTCCTTGGGAAAT
Source organism: Rubia peregrina (assembly GCA_032355705.1). Classification (NCBI taxonomy): domain Eukaryota; kingdom Viridiplantae; phylum Streptophyta; class Magnoliopsida; order Gentianales; family Rubiaceae; genus Rubia; species Rubia peregrina. The sequence continues at coordinate 2,200 of JAULKK010294100.1, forward strand.
TAATCGTTTTCTAGAGTGCCCCTATAAGAGGGAGGATGATGTGTATCCCTTGGCCACTAACGATCTATAGAGAAAATGGCCTCTAGATATCGACTACCTGAATGGTGACCCATTTGAGTGTAGTGTTAGGTATTTCCGAAGAAATGCATTCGATCTTGGGAGGCCGGAGTTATTTAACCTAGGTCACCTCATTATAGATCAATGAATTGTCTATGAGATTATTGCTAGAACCATAGAAACTACCCGTGCTCTTGATAAACAGTTTTGCATCCATATTTCAATTGATAAAAACATGTTTCCTTCTAAAAAACAGGGCATGCATAGTTCCATTTCACCTAGTATCCAGACGAATTGCCATATGCAGGAAAATCATTTATGGCACAAAATAGTAATACCTTCAATGTAAAGTATCATGCACACTATGATCGTACGTGTGGACACCTTCATTGAACAAAGTCAACAAATCTTCAACAAGAGGAGCAAGAAAAACTTCTACATCATTATCGGGTTATTTCGGCCCAGAAATTATCAACGAAAGTAAGACATACTTTAATTTTATTATAAGCCCAGAAGGGAGATTATAGATCACCAAATTAACAGGCTATGAACTGTGTGTGCTGCTTATATTACCTAAAAGATTCATTCCATTAGTTGATAAGCCTAACCTCAAATGTCGTGGTTCTACTCCAAACTCTGGGTATATGGTATTTAGCTTCTTCCACTGCTCACCTTCTGACGTATGCCTAATCACATCATCTTCTGGTTTAACTCTTTCTTAATGCCAATGCAAAAACTTGGCGTCTTTCCTGTATGTGAACAATTTCTTCAACCGCGATAAAATTGGGAGATACCATAAAACTTTGGCCGGTGTCTTCTTCTTTGATCCAGACCACACTTCTGCCCCTACGGCAATGTCACCCTGCTTCATCTTGTACCTAGACTCACCACACACCTGTCATGTTTCTAGTAACTCACCCCCTCCCCATATACAATATACAATCATTTGGGCATGCGTGAATTTTTTTGTCAATTCCAGTCCCATTGGGCAGAGAATATTTTTCGTTGCGTACGATCTATCAGGCATAACATTATCCTCAAGAATAAATTCCCTAATCAATTCAAGTGTCTCTTTCATCCCTTTATCCGCCCACCCAAATTTGGCCTTCAAGTTCATCATTTTCAAAGTCACACTCAAAACTGAATGTTTGGAGCCATTATACAATGTCATCCTCCTGTGATTATGCAAGGCTTCTAGAGAATTTACCGTGAAAATATCTAAAAACCTCATCAACAATATCATTAAATACATCAACACTGTGTACATCACCATCTCCTTTTCTTTTCGCATCTTCAAAGCTCCTAACTTCCCCTCGACACACGCAATTAGTGTAACTAGTATCAAACCCATGTGTGATTAGATGTTCACGTAACTTCGTTCTCCCTAGATAAGCATCATTTTTTACAATCCCTAAATAGACATTGTGCATGCACCATGGTATTCTTCAATGCATGTTCGAACTCCAAGACAATAAAAGATTCAATTAAAGGTATGTAATCTGAAAAATTCCTAAGATTGTTACCAATGAGTTCAATTCGATCCATTGCAAACACCCTACATTCAAATGTCACAAAATAATGGAATTCACCAAATTAACACAAAAACATCCTAAACTTTCTCCATTCATACAACACATTACCCTAAATACCACATTAAACCTAGCTCTTAAATTCAACACAATTCAAGTATATTATTAAATACATGTAATCAAATAATGAGTGTCACACATACCTTCCCCAATAAGGTCATCATCAATACCCAATTTGTCGTTGGTTTACAATTCTTCATTTGTTTTCAATGTAAAACCCATTTTAAAATGAGCTTTAAGTTGACTGGTCCCTTTCGTTCTGAGCTCGGGACTACTTAATGCTTCCTACCATAGACAATGACGGAGTTTCAAAATCTAAAAGCAGTCCAGAAACAATTTTGATCGAGGAACTTGATTCGCACCTTCAATGTTGGTTTAATCGGCTCTTCCAAGTTTGGAAGCAATGCCAAAACTACTATTCTGAGTTTGGAACTATGAATTAAGACAGTCACTCGGGCATAACCACCTTTGAAAGCTATCAATCAAAGGCGTTTATAAATGGAACCGCCTTTAACCCAGACTCATTAATAGCGGTTCAAATCAATTTTCCTTCCAAATGGCTAAAACCACCTTCTAGAATAGGGGACGTCAGATTGGAGCCTGTTTTGATTTCCGAACTGGTTCACAAAAGTGGCACCTCAGAAATCGGATGGAATCGCCTTTGAAGTGGTGCCTTTAATAGGCCATCCTCCACTAGTTATGCATTAACCATGTATTGTAGAGAAATTTTCAACACCTTCTGAGTGTAGAAATTTCTCACCTCTTCTCGGTTCTACTTAGAATGGGCGATTGGCGCCACGTAATAATCCTTACCCTCACGTCACTCCAGATTATCACCGTCATAGACTTCCCCGAGAATAGAAATAAACAAGGAGACCCAATACAACTAACACAATGTCCTACAAGCGAGAAACATAGGGATAGAAAAATTAGGTTCCCTAATGACAACTACGAGGATCGGCCTTCATGGTAGGCGTCATTAGTATACAAATTTTATAATTAGTCAAAACCATTCAAGTTCATCCTAAATCTAAGAAATTTCATCAATAAATCATCATAATTAGTTGTCACACCCATTTATAACCTAACATTAACCAACAATAATCACATCGACAAAAAGTCAAAGTCTTCTGAGTTTGACCAAAAACCTATCAAACAATCAACTCGCAATCATCAAATAATTGGTCATCCCAGTCTAAATCATGCATTAATCACAAAAAAACAAAACATACTTGATAATTGAAGCACAAAATAGGAAAAACCAAATCTCACACATTTATATTAGAAATGCTTACCAATTGCTCTCAAAAGTATATTTAGCCTAGATTAGCTAAACCCATGACAAAAGAGTAAAAGTCCATGATAAATATAGTATTAGAGACAAGTAATAAATGAAAACTAGGGTTTTTGAAGCGAGAAATTTGGATGAGTAAAGGAAAAGAGAGAGTGTGTGTTCCAAAAATGAATAAGATAAGTGGGCTGAAATCCATCCTTCGTGGGTCGTGGTATATGTTGCGGCCCGTGAAACTTTTTCCAACATCTTTGACCACACATTTGTCTTTGTGGGCCACGGTATATATCGAGGCCCATGAAGCCCGTTCTGTCCAGCTTCTACAAAATTTTAGTATTTGGCATGCTTCTTCAAAATCTTGTTACTACTTCAATGCTTCTTCAAAACTCGATCTCTTCAAAATCCAAACACTTCAAATGGAAATCTTCAATATGATATAAAACACTTCATAAATTATAAAGAATTAGGATATAAAACATGTGAATTCATCCCAACCCTTTAATTGATAAAATGTTAATTTCCTTCCAATTGAGTCCCTAATCTATTACAAAATTAGACTTTGAATGTGTTAAAATGGGATATAAATTTAGCACATCATCAAACATGGTACAATAATAATCCTTAGTTAAAATATCAACCAGTTAAAGCGAAGTAGGGACAAGACCAAACTGTAACTTCCTAGAGTCAACCAATTCTCGAGAAAAATGATTGTCAATGTTGATATGTTTTGCTCCTTCTGCGCAACCAGATTCTTATCAAGGGAAATCACATTTTTGTTGTGACAAAGAAAAAGATGTGCACTAGAGAGATTAAAAATAGTGATCATGAAGTAGATGAGAGACTCGGACAACTTCAACATGGTTGGCCAAAACCCGATACTCAGACTCTGAACTGGATCAGGCTCTGTAGGTTGTTTCTTGGCACTCCAAGAGACAATATTACCTCTAGGATACACATCATAAACATAAGTCGAATGATGAGTCTCAAGACAACGAGTCCAGCCAGCAACTGAATTTCCCAATACCTAAGAAGAGCTCACACTGTTGAAAGAGAGACCATAATGAACAATGACACTTAAATAGAGAAGAATGCGATTCAAAATAACAAAGTGATCATCATAAGAATATTGAAGAAACCGATTAGTATAATTAACCAAAAAAGTCAAGTCTGAATAAGTGATGGTAAGATACTGTAGAGCACCGATCAAAGGGCAGTATAAAGTGGAGTTGGCGAAATTCCCATTAGGACTACTATATAGCTGAGATTAAGGAAACAAACACATGGAAACATGAGTAGTATCAGTCATACTAGCTTGTTGAAGAATATCATGAGCATACTTCCCTTATTCTAAAAAGTGAATGGACGAAACATGAGATACTTCCAATCTCAGAAAATTGTCCAAACAGCTTAAATCCTTAACAAAGAACTCCTGATCAATGCGAGTAATTAACCGACGAATGGAATCAATATCATTTCCAATAAAAAAATAGAGCGAGCCAGACCCACAAGACTACAAGAACAAGGAGGTAACAGTGGAACTGCAATGAAAGCCAAGAGAGCAAAGGTAGGAATTGAATCGCTTGAACCAAGCACGAGGAGCTTGCTTAAACCCATGGGCAGCTTTCCGGATGTGACAAACAAAGTCATACAAAACAGATCCTTAGAATCAATCGGTTAAGCCATGTAGACTGGATCATCAAGAACACCACTGAGGAAGACGTTCTTAAAATCATGCTAATGAAAAGACCACTTCCGCCTAGGGGCGATAGAAAGTACAGTACGAACAATATAATTCTTAACAACTAGACTGAAATTATAATCAAAGTCAAAACCCTAAATCTGGGAGAAACCCTAAGCAACAAGACGATCCTTGTGACGATTAATGGTCCCGTCAGAACTAAGCTTCATGTGATACACCCACTCTTACCCAACAACATTTGATGAGACATCAAACGCATGTATTTTCTAAATATTTAACATCTCTTTTGTTATCTTTTTGTTGGAAGATTGCTAACTTTAGGGATGTTTACATCGTAAGGGGTTTAGATGATTATTTTCTGTTTTCATATCTAAATCCTTCATTTTGTAACCTATTATAAGTCTAATGAATTTGTGTCCTTATAAGTGATGTGCTCACTTTATACTCTCTTTTTAGCACATTTGAAATTCATATTTGTTATACATTAGGGTTGTATGTAAGGTTAATGGATGTTTTGTTGATATAAGGTTAGGATGATGATTTAGGATTTGTATCTTAACTCTGTAGTTTAGAGAGTTTTGGGAATGTCCTTCATGATCCTGCTCATGATTAAAGATTCAAGAATGAAGATTCAAAAATAAAAAAGAGCTTAGAAGTGGAGGCTAATATGATATTTGGTAGAAGAAAAGACCCGGAGTTGAAGAAAGAAGATCGCCCGGCCCACCGACTAGGTGCGGTCGGTAGATGCACGACAAGCACTTTCACACAAGACTTGGAAACATGCCACACATAGTGAATGTGTGACCTGCACTGGCGCACGTTAGCTGATCGAGAACGTCCCAACCGCGCATTGGTTAGCGCCCGAGGACACTTCATGGGGCACGCATGGGCAACACACGCTTTGAATATTTTTTGCCAATTCTCAAACACTTAGACTATAAATAAGCTCCTATCATATCCTCAACAATATGCCCGAATTTCCCTCTCTTGAAAACCTAGTTTGCATTTATTTATCTTCATTTAATATATTTTTACCATGGGATTTCAATACTTTGTTATGAGTTTTGTTAATCTACGCTAAATATACTCCTGGGATCAATTGGTAAGCATTTATAATGTGATCCTATCTTGTGCTTTGATTATCAAGTTATTTTTTGTTCTTTTGTGTGTGATTAATGCATGATTTAGACTAGGATGATCAACTAGTTGATGATTGTGAATTTATTCAAACCTAGAAGACTTAGTATTTTTGTCGATGTTATTATAGTTGATTGATGTTAGGTTGTAATTAGGGGTGACAACTAATTATGATTTTTGATTGATGAAATTGCTTAGGTGTAGATGAATTTGAATGGGTTTTCCTAATCATCAATGTGGCTCACTAATAATGCCTAGCATGAAGGCTGGTTCGCGTAGTCATTTTTAGTATATATATTTGTGTTATCTATATGTTTCTCACTTGTAGGACATTTTTATAGTTGTGTTGGGTCTCTATGTTATTGCTATCATCGGGGTATTCTGTGATGGTGATCGTCTGGATTGACCCAAGGGTAAGGGCTATTGTGTGGCGCTGATCGCCCATTCCAGATATAATCGAGGAGAGGTGAGGAATGTCTTCATTTGAAAAGTGTTGAAAAGTTATCCACAATATGTGGTTAATGCATGATAATGGGATAATTAGTCAATGATCAAAGGATAACTTATTAAAGTAAACCAATTTTGCTCAAGACTTGTTATAATCTCAGTTATATCTTTCGTGCTAGTGTGGTCGTATTTACATTGCTTGTTCTAATTGTTTGATAATTTAGTTACTTGAAGTAGTCATAGTATTTTCTGAACTCAACCCCCCCCCAACTTTGTTAATACACACTTAGAGTGACGTCTTCGTGTGTGTAAACTACATTTAGATAAAATCCCTATTTCCTTGTGGACATCCCCGACTTTCCACTAGCTACTATCTAGTAGTTAGCCATATAAATATTATCTTTGAGTGGTACGATGACATCCTCCCAACATTCAGATTAGAAGGGCGAGAAACTAAATCCTAAATATGGTATCGACTAGAAGAGAACAGGACTATTAAAGGCGGTTCCTTCTGACCAGAGAAGTCACTTTGGGAGTGACTTCTTTGGCCATGCCTTTGTTCTTCCACGATTAAAGGTGGTTCCAAGAACCGCCTTTGAAATGCCATTATTAAAGGTGGTTATGAACCGTCATTGTTCATTGTTCTGAAACTGCCTTTAATTAGTTCCGAACTTGGAACTTTTGATCCGTGATTTAGGATTTAGGGTAACTCATAATCTTGTCAATGTTAATTTTTGTTGTATGGTCAGAATTGAGTTTCGCACTTAGAACTAGGATGAGACAATATGGTAAAATCAGCCTCTTCCATTATAAACTGGCTTCTAAAAAGCCTCATAAAACTAATCCAGATTGTACAAAATACAAGAGAAAATGACACTAGATATAAAAAAATCTATAGACTATACTAGGAAAGAAACAATCTATAGATAGGAATAGAATTCACCAAAAATCTATTCCACACAACTAAGTCATCATATACTAGTTTTTCATAATACCACATTTGGATTCACAATTGAGGAAGAACGGGAGTACACAAGATACCTAGCCAAGTAATTTCCTACACTGTTGACATCATCTTGTGAATACGGTTTGAACACATTTTGAAAAATATTTGAAACAAAAATAGTAACAATATTAGAAATGGAATGACATCTTACGTTGCTTACAAAAATCCAGAAAGAATCATCTCAATACTCACTTTGTTGATTTCTAGGTAATCCTCATGCACATGTTGGGCACATTTCCCTGCGCATAGCAATACGTAATAACAGTATTCTCATGTCTTTGCTTGTTTCTTGTACTAGTAAATAAAATTAAAATTATTAGCAAATAATTATAACAAGTGATGAATAAATTGTATTTCGCAACATGAAAAGAGAATCACACCTTGATTTGTATTACGTTCAAACCCTCATTACCATTATTCTCCGGACCATTGATAGAGTCACCCAAAATTTTAACAAATGACTCGGACTGTTGGAAGTGAAGAGGACCCATCCAATAAATGTGCTTCTTGTCGAGGATGATTAATATTAATCTCAAATGGTCTCTACAACATATATAACAATTTAAAAATAATGCATTAATAGATTAACTTTAATGACATGAATGTATATCCCTCACCTTTCAATAAATGGTGAAATGAATAATTTTTTATCTATCTGTCCTCGACTTTAGTGAATATATGGTGAGATGTAGTCGATCCTTTCTTGAACAATACACCCAATTTATTGAGTAACCACTGGGCACAAATACCCTATCCAACCCCTGTCCTTTTAGTTCGGAAAATAATACATGTACCTTCCAAATGAAATCAGATAAATCAATTAGGAAATGATCAGGAATTATTTAAATTTTACACAAAGAAAAATGCTATGACTTACAATAAGTATAGGGACATTATTGTTTGGTTCACTTGGTCACGCCTCTATAAGTCTTCAAAGTCAGTCCATGATGCGATGATTTCTTACTTTTGACTGAATACACAATCATTTCCAAGAATAAGTATGTTGAGTTATGTTGTGTTTGGCCATGAAACCATACAATACCCTCACAAAATGTGGTGACTCATTAATAACCTATGCCCGAGAAATAAGGGGTTTTGTATTCTTTGCCGCTTCAACAATCTGTTTAGATGTTGTAATTATTGTCTCCTTCAAATGACTATCTTTAATCAGGTCTGTGTAAATGAGGCGATGAGGCCACAGAAGAAACATTCCCCGAGAAGATACCACTCTCTTGTAGTGGCCATCTGGAATTGGTAATAGGGTTTTGAGCACCTTGGGGTTCTCCACTGAAACTCTACAAATGCCATCACTAATTGGAACAGAATTTTGACGTTGCATCGACTCATTTAAAATTCCATCAGCAACGTGTAGTGGCCTACCCTTTTCACCTTGATCAATGTATAGCTCACAGAAATGCAATGTCAAGATTATGAGGGAGAAAATACAAATGTAAAATAAATTTGTATCCAAATACTTATCCATGAATTATTTTAAATCAACCAACATTGTTTTCAGATAATACGATGGCTTTGACAATGCTAGTGTCTTCATTTGTTGGGGGATCAATAATGGGTTATTTGTTCATCTCAACTTTTCCCAGCAAGTGTCGTGATTCTCTAGATGGTGGCTTCCAACTGGGTGTTAAATCATCCAAATTATCAGGTAGTGGGAGCCCAATGTGCTCTATCAACCTTTGAATGTGTACATCTTGTTGCTCTGTCCGCTTGTCTCTAACGAGGGCTTCCTTTTGCAACACGTGGATTCTTGATGGTTTAACCCCGATCGTAGGATCGTACCATCCCAAATGCCTCTCTTTGTGATAAAAATGATGCCACTTCTCTGGCTCAGGTTAATTTGTAGCCTCACGAAGGATGTCATTCTTACCTGATGGAATGAATTGACCCTCCAATTAGTCTTGCTTTAAATTTTCTAAGAACAAAGTATGGTTCCATGAACGATAATTAAAGAAAAAATAAACCCAATTAAAATCAGAAGTAATAAATACGAGTGGTAAGACCGTATTTATTTCTTCTAATTTTAATCGGGTTTATTTTTTCACCCGATTATCCATCCTTTTTGTTTTGCTGGATCTTCAAAGAACTTTATCGTAGATTGTAGAAGGTCATTCGCAAGGATGGTAGTAGACAACAGAAGTCCATTCGTAAGAATGGTAGTAGACAAAAGTCCACGAGTCAAAACGTGTTAATAGATGGAATCGATTTAAGAAGATAAAGGAGTTAAAAATCGAACAAGATGAAGACTGGCATGGATATGTTATATTGCACGGGCCGTTCCACCTAATTGAATGGTGCCAAGGCCCGTGCCGTTCAAAGAGCTCTTGAAGTTGAAGATCCTAAGACCAGCCCATAGGATTTGAAGATTTGCATGATCGCGCCATCAGTTACTAAGAATTGACTCTTATCTGGTGGCCCACAAGATATTGCACGGGATGTGCCACTTAGAAGGTGAAAATGAACTTCCATCCGGTGACCTGCAAAGATTCACAAGGACCGTGCAATTCAAACTCTCAGAAGATGCTCCCAGCCAATGGCCCGCAAAGATATGAACGGTTATGCAGTCAAAATACCAGAGAATATATAGCCAGCCGGCAACCTGTGTCATATTGCACGGGTCGTGTGCTATTGCACGGCTTGTGCTGGCGGCCAACTAAGGTTTGTTTGGCTTTTTAGGACTCGAGGCCCAATTCCTATCTACTATATAAAGGGATCTATATCTACTAGGGTTTAAGTTTTACATTAGTTTCAGGTCATTCTCCTAGTTTTCTTAAGTGTAGACAGAGAGAGAAAGGGAATAACCTTTCTCTTTTAATTTAATCTTCCTATTTTTGCCCAATAGCATTGAATCCAATGAATCCATTGGCTTCAATGCTTAGGGAGTTTTCATTAGCTTGGGGATTTAAATTTGTATCATGATTTGGTAGCTATTTTGTGATATTCTAAGCTCTTCCTATATTCTAATACTTATGAATATTATGTTTGACTCATTCCTTACAGTTTTGTTAAATGCATAATTGATATCCTATGTTGGCATACACCTTAGTTTATTTTTCATTTATAGTGCCTATGGTTGTTGTTACGCAGTTCTTTTCAAACCACGTAAACTCACGAAAACCGTCAAGTTAAGACATTCCTAGAATGGAACTTGACTTAAGAATAATAAGACTAAGTACTCAAACGTTTACGGAGCCAGGCTCCAACCTTTTCTCTTAATTATACTGATTACAAAATACAAAGGAAACTCTCTAGTGTATCTCTTACATGCACCAGATTCTAAGCTGGAGTCAAGAGCTTACACGGTTTATTTATAGGCTATGGCTACAAGAGTTACAACCCTTCACTATGTTCAAAATGTCGTAACCTTTCGTCTAAATGTCTAAGGCTTCAGGTCCTATTTTTATGGAACCAGCCAACTGAAACTTTGCGTCTCTTGGCACCAACGACCATGTCTTCTACAGATAGATTTCCCCAGAATGGTCACAACTATTTTATTAGTACGGCTCCATAACCGTACGCTTGCACCAAACGGACACGTCTCTTCGCGCATCAGGCATAACCATTTCCAACCTTGTCTGTTTTACCAACAACAGAATTTCACTAAGTGCCCAATACTTATTTACAGCCTTCAACCCGCATAAAGCCCTCCGTTTGGATGTTCCCATCCCCCCAATTTATTCAACACTTGCCCCAAGCCAAGCTAGACCGTCACTCGAATCCTGGCTCAAGGTGACACGTTATTATCCTACACTTTGGCATACTCGTAAGGCCTTCCACAACATTATTTTCCAAACATTTCTCACGGTGCCAAAATAGGCCTCATAGACTTCCCCCACTTAATTGATTGACGTCCTCGGCAACTCGCGATGCCGGTCAATGTATTCAGCAACTAAGTCTTCAAATTGTCAAAGATTCTTCTCCAAACCCCATTCAGCATCAACCTCCGCTTTGCCCTTCCATTGAACCAGAAACTTGGTGCGCCGGTTCTTCTTGCTCGCCCCCAGGGTTTCATGGACCAGAATCTTATCAATTTCCTTAGCATACTGACTTCGAACAATGGGTTGTGCCCGCTTGGTTTGAACCTGCTCAGGGTCATCCTGATCAGCATAATACTTCTTCGAGTAACACACATGGAAAGTTGAGTGTACCTTAAGCCGATCAGGTAGCTTCAACTTGTACGCAACATTCCCAACTTTCTCCAACATCTCAAACGGTCCATCATATTTTGGGATAAGTCCTTTGTGTACCACCTTGCTGTTGATTTTCTTGTAATTATGTGGTGTGAGTTTATGCATCACCAAGTCCCCAACCTGGAATTCCAAATCACGTCTGTTTTTGTCGGTGTGGTGTTTCATATTTTCTTGAGCCACCCTAAGGCTATCCTTTGCCTCATCAATAAGTTCTTGCCTAGTTTGTGCAAACATGTAAGCCGCAGGGCACTTTCCTCCATTTTCCAGAACTGCAATCTCGTTCGGAGCGAGAGGTTGTTATCCATATACAAGCTCAAAGGGGCTCATGCCCGTTGCTGATGACTTCTTCAAATTATAGAAAAAACTGAGAAACATCAATTAAATCTAACCAATTTTTCTAACTTGCGATCACATAAGGCCGAAAATACTTTTCAAACAAACCGTTCATTCTCTCAGTCTATCCATCGGTCTGTGAGTGGTTTGTTGTTGAGAACTTCAACTCAAACCCTAACAAATTAAATAGTTGGGTCTAAAACCGACCAGTGAATCTCGAATAGCTGTCGCTAATAATCATTTCTTGCAACCCAACACACTTAACAACATGTTTCAGGAATAACTCATCGGTCTTATCCGCTGGACATTGATTCAGCAGCAACAACAAAGATCAAGGACATACCTTCCACCTTAGAAAATCTCTAAATGAAATCCATTGAGACCAACTGCCAAACCCGATCTGGTATAGGTAATGTTTGTAGCAAACCAACAACTTTCTTCCTCTTGTTCCATTTTAGGCCAAATAAAATTGCGAGTGAACAATGCCAACAACCGTTTTGCTCCTGGGTGACCAGCCCATTCTGGATCGTGTGTCTCCTTCAACAACGTCCGTCTTAGCCAACTTGTACTTGGCACATAGGCCCTAGGTCCTCAGGCAAACAATAACTCATCTTCTAACCAATAACTCAGCAACGTATCTTTCTTTACTTGTTCCACCAATTTCTAATAGGGTGGGTCCATTGTGCTTTCTTATTTAATTCTATCCCTCCAGTAGGACACTACTCCCATTATTGCAGACACAAATTCCTCCATTGGCTTTTGACTTAGCGCATCGGCAACCTGATTCTCCCTTCCGGGTCTATGAATCCAATCAAAGTTGAACTCGGACTAAACTCCTGCCATTTGGCTTGTTTGGGGAACAACTTCTTCTGATTTTTGAAGTGAATCTTGGCTATATTGTCTGTGATTACCACGAACGTAGATCCCATCAAGTAGTGCTTTCAAATTACTAGAAATTAAACTACTGTCGTTATTTCCTTCTCGTGCGCGCTATAGTGCATCTCATACTCTTTTAGCTTCCTATTATCAAAGGAAACGAGGTGTCTTCCCTGAACCAATACACCTCAAATTGCTTGGTCAGAGGCATCTGTATGTACCTCAAATCAGGCAACTTTAGAACTGGCTCCGAAGCCACTGCTCTCTTCAAAGCTTCAAAGGCATCACCACATCTTTCATTCCACTCCCAAGGAACATTTTTCTTCAATAAATCGGTTAGTGGTGCAGCCATGTTGGAATAGTCCTTTATGAATCTTCGATAATAGTTTGCTAAGCCCAGAAAAGACCACAAATCAGTCACCTGTGTAGGCACTTCCCAATTCAGCACTGCTTCAACTTTCCTAGGGTCCATCTGGATCTGTCCTTAGCTTAGAACATGCCCAAGGAAAGTTATCTCATCCCTACAAAATTTGCACATCTTTTTTTTTATGTAGAGCTTGTAATCCCATAATTTATCAAAGACACATCTCAAATGCTTCAGGTGATTCTCCAGATTTTCAGAATACACCACAATGTCAACAAAATAAACAACCACGAATTTATCCAAAAACTCATACAACACATCATTCATCAGATTGCAAAATGTGGCAGGAGAATTTGTTAAACCAAATGGCATAACGAGGAATTCGAAGGAACCATACCGAGTGATGACCATCATTTTTTCCTCGTCTCCACTTGCAATCCGTACTTGCCAGTAACTCGAAAGAAGGTCAATCTTTGTGAAGTAATGACCAGCCACTAGTCGGTCGAACAAGTCGTATGTATTGGGCATAGGGTACTTGTTCTTCACGGTTATCTTGTTCAGAGCGCGATAATCCACACAAAATTGCATTGAACCATCCACCTTCTTCTGAAATAAGGCAGGAGCACCACAGGGTGCTTTGGAGGGCTGAATCAATTCAGACTCCGACAACTCATCTAGTTGTTTCCTTAACTCCACCAATTCTGCAAGGCATATCCGATAAGGGGCCTGGGCTAGTGGTTTGGCACCTGGTACTAACTGAATCTTGTGGTTCATTTTTCTTCGTGGCGGCAACTCCTAAGGTAGTTTCACCGACATTAATTCTTCATATATTCATCAAGTAAAAGTGCAACAGATTCTGGTACCTCCTGGAATACATCCGGCTTTGTCTCAATCAGAACTGAGACAAATGTGGTTGTACCTTTCTTTAAATTGGCCTCCAACTGATGGACTGAAAGCAATCCCTTCGGCTTCTCAGTTTTAAATGCCATCTCAGGTGCTCTTAACGAGAACTTGATGAACATCGGGTTGTGCACATCCGTGAACATCATTCCGTCTAAGTGAGGAATTGGATATTGCCGATGCAACACCATGAATTACTTTCCTAGAATAAATTCAAGTGATCCCAAAATTTTCACAATAATTTCACATACAACACCGGTCCAAGGACCTAAAACCAGCATCAATTCCATCCGTCCTGTGGATTTTGTTCCGCATTTACTGACATTATGTTCCCCTCATGTGCCATGACAGGAAAATTTAAACGATGGGCCTCATTCTCCATCATAAAATTGTGCGTCGCGCCCGAGTTCACTAGGGCTGATGTGCGCACTCCATCCAACCAAACCATCCAGAAACATTAAAGAATTCATCGTAGCAAATGAATTAGACGTACTGATTGTATTCGGGGACATAGTAGGACTCACTCCTGTTGGGGCCTCCATCTCATCCCCATCAGTAGTAGTAATCGTGACATTCACTCGGCTATCTCTCTTTGGGAAGTCACGAGCAAAGTGTAACCCTCCGCACTAAAATAACCATCGGTCCTTTTGCTTGTCGTCCCGACTGGGCTCTTTCTCCTTCTTGGAATCCTTATTTTTAAACTTTGAATCCTTCCCTTTCTTGTCTTTATACCTTTTATCACCCGTTTCTCCAGGATGACAAGCCTTTTTAATCTAAAATCTTTTCCGCCGCAGCAACAACATCTGGCAGGGTCTGGACTCCCTGCCTCCTCAATTTGGTTTGCGCCCAACTTTGCAAACCACCAATGAAATTGAACAATTTACCCTCTTCGGACATACCTATGATGTCAAGCACTATCGATGTGAACTCCTTGACATATGTCTTAACCGATCCTGTTTGTCTTAACTTCCTCAATGTATCCCTCGCTCTCCATGAGGAATTAGTGGGCATAAACTGTGCCTTTAAGGCCTTTTTGAATCCATCCCACGTTGTAATGGGCATGGAAGAGGCATCAACACACCTTTTTTGCCACCATAACTTTGCATCATTACATTGCAGCAACATTCACCTGCTGCCTAGTGGAGATTTTTGCAGTCTTAAAATACTGCTCTATATCCCACAAGAAATTCTCCAAGTCTTTTGCACTCTATGCTCTATCAAATGAACTTGGCTCAGGCACTTTAAACATTCCCACCCATTCTATAGTCCCACTACTTGGTGGAATTGAATCTATGTCCACCTTCAAATCTTTGATTTCCCTAGACAAAGTTTCCAGGTCTTAGGAAACTTCTTCTTTTGTTACCCATCCCTCAACATAATGTTTCAAGATTGTGATGTCTTAGAAATGTGATGGAAAACTTCATATTTTGGCATCATTCGTATAAACGGATGAACCAGCTGTGTCCATTCCTGAGTCGTCGCCCACCAATGCTTACACCATGGACTTCAGGCTTTCTAATTCCCTCTCTTGACTGCCCATGAGCGCACAGAGTCCTTCATACTCTCGTTCCATAAATCCCACACATTCAGTTGTGGATTTCTCCATACTTTCACCACAAAGCTACGCAACAAAACCGTAATCACGTCAGCCTTGGCTCTGAATCCAACTTGTTATGCAGTTATTTTTAAACCACACAAACTCACGAAAACCATCAAGTATAGAAGTTCCAAGAATGGAACTTGACTTAAGAATAAAAAGGCTAAGTACTCAAACGTTTACGGAGCCCGGCTTCAACCTTTGCTCTTTATTATAATGATTACAAAGTACAAAGGAAACTCTCTAACATATCTCTTATATGAACCAGATTCTATGTTGGACTTAAGAGCTTACATGGTTTATTTATAGGCTACGACTTCAAGAGTTACAACCCTTCACTGTGTTCAGAAGCTCACAACCTTTCTTCTAAATGTCTAAGGCTTCAGTTCCTATTTTTATGGAACCAGCCAACTGAAACTTTGTGTCTCTTAGCACCAACAACCATGTGTTCTACAACTAGCTTTCCCCCGAACGATCACAACCGTTTGATCTGTACGGCCCCATAACCCTATACTCTCACCGAACGGACGCATCTCTTCGTGCATAAGGCATCACCGTTTCCAACCTTGTCAATTTTGCCAACAACCAAATTTCACTAAGTGCCCAGCACTTAGTCACTTAGTCACAGCCTTCAACCCGCATCAAGCTCTCCATTTGGACGTTTCCAGCCACCCAATTTATTCAACACTTGGCCCCAGAACAAGATAATGAGTCACTCGAATCCCGACTCAAGCTGACACATTATTATCTCACACTTTAGCATACTCGTAAGGCCTTCCGCAATGTTAATTTCCAAACGTTTCTCAAGGTTCCAAAATAGGCCTTACAGTTGTCCCCTTGGGAGTGTCGCTAGGGTAATAAGGGGAGTGAGAGTTTGCGGCTGTGTGGGTGTGTGCATGTGGGTCGTGAGCACCGGTTTGATGACCATACACTAGTATGAACTGGATAATGAGAGCCTGAGGAAAAGATAGTCAGTAGCCTCTGCGGTTGGCGTAATTCGACCTTTGTCGTCGCAACCCTGGAGTTAACATAAGGTGTCAATCCCTTTGCCTCAGTAGGCCTAGGGAGAAGCATTCATAATGAAGCGTCGTGATATCTTTACAGGGGAGAGTAATGCATAACGGCGGGGCTGTTTGATGCACTTCCTAATTACGGAGACGATGTCAATAGAATAGGAAAGAGCACATTTGTGTGACAAATAGGGGAAAGTGTTAACTACTGACCACACTAAGTGACATAAGTATTAGAATAGGTCTATACATCTTGTATTTGATAGAATCTAGGATTAAAGTGTCTTACCAATCATGTAACAAAAATATCCCCAAGTGTTAGCTTAATATAGTATATTACCTTGCTCTTGCATTCTCAGTAGTTAGATAAACCCCCTCTCCCCACCCTCCAAACCTTTTTTTGCAATATTTACTATTCCCGACACGCATAAGATTGACGACCGGATTGCGGGCTTAGCGTAGTTAATTCTTAAAGTCCTAGCATCTCTGTGGATAACCCCAAACTTTCCTCTATATACCTTTTGGTAGTGTAGTAGTGAGTGCGGGAGAAACATACAAATGCTAGTTTAATCTCCCAGTGCTTCGCGGGTTAGTAGATCTCCTAAAAGGTTGTTTAATAACGACCTCGTGGAGTGCGGATCAAGAAGAAACATCCAAAGACGAGAATGAAGACTCATACCGATAAGCAGAAGCATAAGGAAAGAAAGTTTTATCAAAACAATCATACCGAGTAATATAGAAACGCCTAGTGAATCCAACGAAAACCTTTGCATTGAGAGGTGTAGCTAATAAAAACAAAAGGGATGCTCTGATGTGATAACTTGTGCACAACTTATGGAAGAACATACAGATGAAATTTGCAGCAAAAAGAATGGAAGTTAGAGTAAAGTGGCGAACGATCAATCAGTAAACCATATGGCATTGCTCCTCGAGACAGGGTATCAAATAGGGTTGATAGTATAAACTGCAACTGGAAAGGCATTATTCTAGAAGGACAAAAGGGAAATGAGAATGAGAATGAAATAGCATAGCAAACCTCATCTTAGTATTGTGTCGATGTTTATGATCACACGTCCATTCCGTGTATAAGGGAAAAATTGATGATGAATACCGTTTGAGGCAAAATGAGTGTATAGGCAAGTATTAAGACATTTATGCCACAATCACTCTGAAAAACCTTAATGCGACAAGAAAATTAATTTTCCACAAAGGCCACAAATTGTAAATAAATATCAACAAAATCATATTTGCAGAGAAAATAATAAAGCCAAACGTGAGTAAATCATCAATAAAGATGGCATAGTAAGCAAACCCAGTTTTAAACACAAAATAGGGTGTGGTCCCATAAATTACAATGTCATATCAAGGACATGCAAACCAAGTTTAGAATTGTATTCTAGATAAAAGAGAAGCATTGGCCCTTTTATATAATACGAGGAAGATAAGTGTGAGGTTTAATAAATAACTAGGAGACGCTCCTGGCTAATTAAAAAATGAAATAAAACTATTGGATACATGGTCTAGGCGAGCATGACACCATTCAATATATATGAGACTCTAATTATACAAAATAAATTATACCAAACCTTCTTTAGAATCTTCACCACGATCCAACACATATAATCCATTCTCATGGTGACTCCTGCCCATAACTGACTTGATAACCTTTTGTGAATGATAAATGATTGATCATGAAAAGTAATCATAACACTAACATTACGAGTCAAATTGCTAATAGATAACAAGGTTTCAAACACATATACTCATAAGACACATCATATACTCCCACGACAAGAGTAATAGTATGAGAATCACCATTATGCCAAATAAAAATATAAGTACCATTACCAACAATACACCATAGTTATTGGTACTATAAGGAAGATACTCAAGAAACCATGTGATTGGTGGCCCCTCAATCAATGTACCAATCCAAAGCACGAAAAGTGGGTTCTTGAACAGATTCAGCAAGGTGGCAGGTGTCCGAAAAGCAGGGAACCAAACCAAAATACGCAGAAGCTGCATGTCCCACTTTGCCACACCATTGACATTGAATTCCCAAACCATGGTCACCACCTCGCCAACTGCTTGAACGACTGCCATGTGCGGCGCGTGTGCCAGACGCATTATCACCACGCACCGCCGCGTGATCCTTAGCTTGACCATTCCCATCTATGTCCAACGTCGGAAAAGTAGCGGTCTGAACGGGGGATGAATCATGGGTTCCCTAACCTCCAAACCCTAACATATTAGTCATAAGATATTCGTAGTTTTCGACTTGAGAAACTACATCCACATATGATGGAGTCAGGAGACCTATCCATCAATGAGGCTCTAAAATTGTGAAATTCAGAACCAAGAGCAGTGAGAAACCACAAAACCTGATCATCATTGGATGGAGAGGCGCCCATGGCAGCCAATTTACCGAAAATAGATCTGAATTTGAGGTGGAGGTCGTGCACTGTACTGGTTGACCGGAGTTGAAGAAACTGGGCACGCAAGTTCAGAATGCTTGGCTTGCTTTTAATAGACGCGGGAGACGGTTTCCCAAATTTGTTGAGAGGTATCGCAATCGATGACCTCCGCCATAGCCTCTTCGGAGAGAGAAGAAAGCAGGAGGCCACACGGCCTTTGGTCCTCTTTAATCCACGCATCGCGAGCAGCAGTTGCAGCAGCAATGTCGGTCGACACCGAGGGGATAACCGGACACGGGCCGTCCAGCGAAATAAATTCTGCGACCGAAGAATGAGGCGGACTTACCTTTGCCAAAACTTAATTTTTTTGGTAGAAAGCTTGATGTTAAGCACGTGGAGCAGAGTATCGTACGGTAAATTGTCGTCGGAAGACATGGCGAACAGCGAAAGGGCAGATTTTGGCTATAACCTTATTATAGAGTTAGATAGGCATACAAATGGAAACAAATCTTAAACCCTAGTTGAATCTTATCAAACTCTTCTATCCTAACAATCCAAAGGAAGGAAATAACAACCATAGTTCAAGCAATTCTTATACCGAACCTTCGGATATCATGGTTGTGTATTGTATTTATGTTTCAATACTATTATTTGTCTATACATTAATCTAAATCGGTCTCATATAACACAATGCACATCTTTACAATATAAAAGGCACAAAATAACTCCAGGGATACGGTGTTCATGGTACACCAGAGATACCTTATAATTTGTCAGTTCAAGAAACATAAACCTATGTATGTTGAGCAAGGAGAAAAAACCCGTTAGCGCAAATGCTTTAACCTAACTTCAAATTTACTCATATATGTGTGTGTGTGTGTGTTAGCTTGTCATGCTTTGTTTTGCTTTGTTTTCCAGCCGCTTAAAGTTTGTATGATATTGTTACTGTGTTTGGAACAAGTTCAAAGATTGGTCAACAAAGCGCCACAATCCAGTCCTCAGCGAGCAAATGGGGACTATGTTCTGTGTAATTTTTCAATTAAGTTTTTATGTTCTGAGCATCAGCTTATTAACTTTTCATTATAAGGTGGAGGTGCATATGCCCCGACATTTACGGCTCTAATTCTATGTTCATACTCAGACATCCAATTAAAAGAATTAGTATTATAAATCTAATTCTTGAACAATTCTCTTATCCGACCAAGAATAAGAATTTGAACTCCAGTCATATTGATTGCAGTTCTATCTTTCTTGTATGTTGATAGAACTAGAACACAAATGTCTTTCTTTTGCATTTACTAACTGATCAAGTGTCTGTCTTACTTCTCTGTTGGATTGTTTGATGAATTTTGTGTTCTATTCCGGGACTGCTTGAGCTGAGAGAGGTCTTTTTCACATTTGGGAGCACTGCGCTTCTATTAGAGAAGCCCTGATCCCTTGAGTTGGGTTTAGACAACGGAAACCCTTCTATATCATCATTTTCATCGTTGTCATTTTCATCATTTACAAGTTCATGAAGACCTTCAGGCTTCAGCCGCCAATAGCCTGTTAATTTTTTCTTCTCTTCCTCGGCTTTCTTTTGCATCAAATTTCTCTAAGGGTCTTTCATTCTTCTGCTTTACAAGTATTTTCCTTTCTTCTTTAAGATGGACCTACCCGTTCAATTTAAGAAGTACATCGCCAGACTCAAATTCTACTTCCCAAACGATTCATCCATTTATACGACCACAAAACTAGATACAAATTCTAAGTCCTAAACGACCACAAATCTGTTCTTCAACCATTTATATAATCACTCAAATTCTAGACCACAAATCCGTCTTCATCCATCCCAGTACTATGTTCGGTCAACAAACAAACCTTACATGTAGATCAAGAAACATGACATCCGGATCTAAATATTGTAAGTATGGTAGTATGTGAATCACAGTAATGTGAAGTGTAAAGTCACGTGTATTGGAATTATGGAAAGGATGTAAAGACACGAGCGACTCATGGTTTAATTGATTGGCAATTTATGAACTTATGGTAAAGAAGAAAAACTTACCATGTTGGAACATGATCCGCGTGAAAGCAGGATTTGCGGAAGGAATAAATATTGCGATCGGGTTTATGGAAATCAGATATATCAC
>JAULKK010294101.1:0-13090 GCA_032355705.1 Rubia peregrina
CTCAACTCAACTCAACTCGACTCGAATCCTGCACCACCCCATCAATATACAGTTGACTCAAGAAACTTATTAAGTCAACTACAGCGAATACAAAACTATAGTTGGTGAGTGGTGATGCAAAAAAGGAAGAGGCTGTGGGGTTTTGTGGAAGACAAATATGCATTAGAGGAGTATACTGGGCTGTGGAGACCTAACCTTATCCAGGTCGAAAATGACATCCCATGAATGAATATGTATGGTAGTTATGACATCTTATTATTTAACTTTTTTTATTATAACATTTTAAAAGTATATATTTTCTAATTGTATTTATAAAAATAATTTCAATGATTTACAATTTAAAATTTATGAGGTGATAGACACTATTACCATTCAATTGACTAATACGGTGACAAATACCTTTTTTATTAAAAATATATAATTTATCGTACGAATTTTGACATCCAACAATTTATTTGGCGGAATTACACTATTAACAATCATTTGTAAAAGAGTCTGTCTCTTGCGAGATCGTCTTACCGTAAGACCAGGGACTTGAGTGAAAAATAGGTAAATGGCAAATCAAATTCGGGGATCAATTTACAAATATATTTTTTGACGCTAGAATGAAAACCAAAAAATGGAGGACCAACAACAAATAAAGAAAAAAAGACACCAAACACGTCTTTCACCTTCTTCTCGCCATTCATGTCTGCGCCGCCTTGCCGTCTCTTCACCTCCTTTGTCGTCGAATCGACTTCTCCACCGTCAAAACCCTAGTTTAGAGATTCACATAATTTGAAACCCTAATATTAGAGATTCACATAATTTGAAACCCTAGTTTTAGACATTCACATAATCGACATCATCACGGCCGGTGATGGTGAATAATCACTTAATCTCAGTCCACGAAATTCTCCGACCACGAATCTTGTGTTTGCTACGGGACTCCCGGCTTCAAATTGCATCGCCGGCTCTAATTCCGGTATTCAATCGCGTCGTTGGAAACTTTTTTCGATCTCGTTGTTGATGGAGAACGTCGCAATCTTGACGTTCGTCGATTTTCAGATCCATCACTGGAAAACGTTGACTTCATTTTCCCGTCGGCTGTGACCATCTCCGTTTTCCATCTTATTCTGGCACTGATTTTCCGACGATTTTCCGACTGTTTTTCGACGATTTTCTGACAGCTTTAAGAGGCAGTAATTCGGGACTCGTATAATTTTTTGCCCAGTTTAAATGGGCTTTTGCCTTACTACTGAAAATTTTAATTTGTAAAACTCAAATAAAATAGTTAAAACATCAAATTAAAATATAATAAAAACATCATATGAAAACATTAAAAGTATATATAAAATTATTATAGTTAATATCAAATAAAAATAATGAATTTAGTTTGGGAAACATCAAATAAAATACTAAACATATCAAACAAAAATAGCTAAACACCAAACAAAAATCTTTAAAATACAAAAATTAAATAGTAAAAACATCAAATATAATACTATATATCAAATAATAATAGTAAAACAACAAATAGAATACTAATTCGTAAAATAAATAAAATAAAATAGCTAATTTTTCAAATGTTCAATTGATCTAAAACCAAATTGTATGGACTTGATTATTATTTATTGTCATACTGTGATGTTAAATTGTGATGCGGTGATGATTCATTTTTTATTTTTTTTACAAAAATATTGTTGAGAACTTGATAAAATATCATGCACTGACAACTCAAAATCGAAGGAATTCAATAAATCATCACGGGCACAAAAATACATATAAAATTAGCATATGAAATTGGCAAACTTTAATTTGAAACTTTACGTTAGCATGTGAAAATGTCAATGGCCATACTATCGAACCATCAAACATCATTCATTACAAAAGGGTTTAAATGCCCTAAAATTTTCGCTTACATACAAATAGAAAAAGTTTAAATTAAGGTAAAACATCAATTTCAATCAAACACCTCAACACTAACACTAACACTAACAATCAACCATCATAATTGAAAAATAAATGTTAAACAATACATCCCAAACAATCAAATTCTATTTCCCCCTCGACTCGTTTTCCTTCGTTGCTCGCTTATTCACAGTCTTGCCTTCTCTCCTGCTGGTTTCGAAGACGATGGCTCTTCTACTCCATTAACACAATGATCAAAGGTTGATTTTCGGTCCTCGGTTCAAGGGAACAATTTCGGAAGCATGATTTCTCATAGCATTTTTTTGATATCTAATCAATGACATTATAGAGCTCTGGCTTGGAAAGTATTCCTGTGAAATAAACATCACATACAGTAATTAAAACATCAATATATGAAATTAAAACATCACACTAGCACACATAACATCACTGACAACTACATTGAGAAACATCAAATACACTATTTAAAACATCAATATCAAAATTTAAAAAATATCAACAGTACACACTAAAATATCAAAAGAACAAAACTGAACATCAATTGCATACTTCAATATGAAAACATCACAAGCATCAACCACTGAAATTATAACATCACACCAACACACATAACAATACTTAAAATCTAAAACAGTAAACATCAAATAGAAAATGAGAAACATCAACAACAGTATCTAAAACATCACATCTGAAAAATAACAAATCTTACAGTTCCTACTTAATTCTCGATTGCATCAACAGTGAGAGAGTATTCTTAGACATCTAAAAATAGCAACAACAACACAAAAACTAGCACAAATCGTAACAAAACACTAAGATGTCACACACAGTCAAAACTGCACATCAATTGCACACTTAAGCATGAAAACACCACAAGTATCAGACACTGAAATTAAAACATCATATACAGTAATAAAAAAAATATCAAAATCTGAAATTAAAATATCACAATAACACACATAACATGTCTGACAACTACATTGTGAAATATCAAATACAATATTAAAAACATTAACCACAATATCTAAAACATCACATCTGAAAAATAACAAAACTTACTAATCCTCTTTCCTTCTCGATTGCACCAACAGTGGACAAGCGTTCTTAGACATCTAAGAAACAACAACAACAACACAAAAGTTAGCACAATTCATAACAAAATCCAAAGATATCACACAATCAAAAACAACAAAATTGAACATCAATTGCACAGTTAACATACTACAAGCATTAAATACTCAAATTAAAACACCACGCCAACACGGAGAACAATACTTAAAACCTAAACATCAAACATAAAAATCAACAACGGTATTTAAAATACCACACCTGCAAAATAACAAAAAAATTACATATCTTCTTTCCTTCTCGATTGCAACAACAGTGTACAAGCATTCTTATACATCTAAGAAACAGCAACAACAACACAAAAATTAACACAAATCGCAACAAAATCCTAAGATATCACACACAATCAAAATTGAACATCAATTGCACACTTAATCATGAAAATGCCACAAGCATCGAGCGCTGAAATAAAAATATCACATCAACACAGATAACAGTACTTAAAGCCTAAACCATGAAACACGTCAAGCTGAAAACGAGAAACATCAATACCTGTACCTAAAACATCACTGCTGAAAATTAAGAAAACTTACAAATCCTCCTTCCTTCTTGATTGTATTAGCAGTGAGGCAAATCTTCTTAGACATCTAAGAAGCAGCATCAGCAACACAAATATTTGCACAGATCTGTAAGAACAACTCACAACACACACAAAAATAGAGAAATCCTCAAATATTACTTAGTATAACCAACGCAAAACCTAGAATATCACATGAACCGAAGAAAATAAACAAAAATTGAAGAAAAAAAACAAAATATGCATAAAAAATCTTATCAGAGATATTACCTTCGAAGATAAACACAAAACAAACCTCGTATTGTGTTCGGCCGCCTGAAACCGAAGCTATGTCGGAAATTCACCAGAATACTCTGAAAATCTAAATGAACCACTGCACG
Source organism: Rubia peregrina (assembly GCA_032355705.1). NCBI lineage: Eukaryota > Viridiplantae > Streptophyta > Magnoliopsida > Gentianales > Rubiaceae > Rubia > Rubia peregrina. The sequence goes on from JAULKK010294101.1 coordinate 3,937, forward strand.
CAAGAAAGTAGGAAGAAAAATGGAGAAGATGTGTGGTTAATTGGAAGAAAATGAGATCAAATTGAAGGAAGAGGGAAGAGAAATGGAGAGGAGATAGAAGGAGGAGGTTTACGCCGGAAAGAGGAAAAGAGAGGAGAGAGAAATCTTCAGAAAAATATTAGAAGAAATGATGAAATATTGATATTTATGTCTGTATTTAAATGTAAATTAACGAAATTTCACATCCAACCCCTAGAGTTTTAAAACTTCAATATGAAATCTCATTTGCAATTAAATTCACGGTCTCACTATGAGACAGTTTTATACAAGACTTTGTCATGTTTAGAAAGCTTTCAGTATTTTTATTTGAAATTGAGAGAAAATATGTTTTTTTAACAAGCAGTAAGTTGCTTTTAGACGGGAAACTAACAGCTCCGATAATTGGAAGGAAATCAATTCAAAAAGCTCTCTAGAAATCCTCTTATGAGATTATATAGTATTAATTATTTAGATTGTTTCAATTCATAAATTAGCAAGAAATAAACACTATAATACGGAAGGAAAAGTGTTGGGAAAGATCGTCTTTCCATAAACTTATGAAAAGTCGGGTTTAATTAGAATAATAAAAGGTAAAATGTCTTAATAGCAATATTAAAAATTTAGTATGCAAAGTTTATAACCCGATTCATGCAACCCGAAAAATTTATCTTCATTTCTTCTAATTTACACTTTAAACCTTGATCTTTCCATAACTTTTGGAAAGACCGACGGACTCAATACGGAATATCCAATTTAATTATAAATAAATTAGTGTAACGGAAACTAATACACAATCATGGTGCCTCTCATGATCAGGGATCCTTGTCGTCTAATATAAGTATAAAAATCTTGAAAATTCAATGTTTGATACGGTACGAGATTTCATATCCTCCAGCAATATTGAGTGAAAATTGTCCAGGTACAATTATTAGAGCTGTAGCATAAGTAAGCTAGAGAATTCAGTGTCATAAACTCATTTAAACAATGTTCTTGATCAAGGATTTACAAAACCTCAAGATAGCCTCCACCCATTGTTGATTCAGTTTCTTTTGTAAAAGCAATATAATATGGAGCTTTTCTTCTATGTAATATTCTTCCTTCTCCATGTACATTTATGTTGGTCAAGAACTCCTTTCACCGGAACAGAAATTGATGTCAATGTCTCGATGAAAGACAACCAGCCACTTCCCATTGAGACCAGTTTCCAGTTTCCTTCCCCACTGCCCACCTGGCCCCAAGGTGTGTATATGGTTTGGTAAATTCGTTGTAATTTTTTTTGGACTAATTCTTGGGATTTCAGGTGGTGGATTTGGTAGTGGAGCTATTGACTTGGGAGGGCTAAAAGTCCGACCAGTTTCCAATATGAATAAAGTTTGGGCAATTCTTGAAGGTGGACCTGACAATCAAGGAGCTAGTTTTTTTGAGCCGTCTTCAATCCCAGATGGATTCTTTATGCTTGGTTTCTATTCCCAACCAAATAATATTCCCTTCTTCGGTTGGGTTCTTGTTGCAAAGGACCTGTCTCCAAATCAAGATATTCTCAGGAATCCCACTGATTATACTCTAGTCTGGAGCAGTGGATCTCGGAATATCAGCCAAGAAGGCGTGGGATACATATGGCATCCGTTAGCTCCTGATGGCTACATGGCTGTTGGTCTTGTAATCACCAACACCCCTGAGAAGCCCTCGTTGGATAAAGTCCGTTGCGTTCGTGCTGATTTCACTGATGCACATGCCTATGATCAGTGGATTTGGGGAAGTTCCAATGGCCTCAATATACACAATTCAAGACCTAGTAACCAGGAGCCTCAAGCTCCAGGTCTCTCTGCAAAAACCTTCATTGCAGTCTTAGACAGTGGGGCTGCAGTTCCACATGCCTGTTTGAAGAACTTGGCTAACAATTCATCCGCCATGCCTGATCTGAACCAACTCCAAGCATTAGTCCAACAATATTCTCCGAGATTCTACTTCCATCCCGATGAGCGATTCTTCCCTTCTACAGTCAACTGGTTGTTCCAAAATGGAGCCTTGCTGTACTCTGGAGGGAAGGAATCCGCCACCTCTGTTCCAATATCCAAGGATGGTGCCAATCTGCCTCAAGGTGGCCGGGACGATGGTAAGTACTGGATAGACCTCCCCGTTGATGGTGCAGAGAGAGATAGGGTGAAGCAAGGGCACTTAGAAGAAGCAGATGTATATATCCATGCGAAACAGGCACTCGGCGCCACGCATACCGACTTAGCCATATGGGTATTTTACCCTTTCAATGGGGGAGGCAAGGTTAAGCTGGGGTTGGACTCCATTGGTTTAGGCAAAATAGGGCAGCATGTGGGAGATTGGGAGCATGTAACTTTAAGGATCAACAACTTCAATGGAGCCCTAGAAAAGGTATTCTTTTCCCAACATGCAGGAGGTACATGGATAGATGCCCCTAATCTAGAGTACCTGGACGGAAACAAATTGGTGGTATACCCTTCGTTTCATGGGCATGCTGCATATTTCAGAGTAGGGGAATTTCTTGTGGGAGGTGCAGGATTATTTGCCCTTAAGATTGATACTAAAAAAGGGGATAGGTTTTTGGATACTGCTCATAATTTTACATGGATTTCTGTTGGATATTTAGGGCCAGTTGTGGATGAACCGCCATGGTTAAATTATGCTAGGAAGTGGGGTCCTAAGATTGACTACAACTTTAAGGAGGAGCTTTTGCAGGTGGAGAAATCCGTGCCTTTGAAACACAGAGGCGCCTTCAGAAAGTTTTTGAGTAATCTTCCTAAAGAGCTGCTTGGTGAGGGAGGGCCAAGTGGTCCCAAATGGAAACCTAGTTGGAATGGAGATGAAAAGGAAACACTTGCCACAATTCATCACCCCCTTGATTAACGGTAAATAAATGTAAGGTATAGCCCAATTTTTAATCCACAAGTTACCAGAGCTGGGGCATCCATGTAGAGCATTTGCAGCAAAAGAACAGAAAGAAAGAAACCTGATGATAGATGTTGCCATTTTAGTTTCCGTCTAGGTACTCTAGATTAGGAATGGCAACCCTTTGAGAGGAAGCTTTTTTATTTTCAAAGAGTAGCAATGGCAAGATACCTGATGATAGATGTTGCCATTTTAGAAACACACCTATATATGATGAGTAAAAGGAGACCATGTCCGAAATTGAGGGGAAATTTCTCTGTGCTATGTAATGATGTAAGAAAAAGAGAAATCGTGATCAAGAGAGTCTTGTTCACAACAGTTTATGCATTAAGCTGGAAACTGGAAGCCCATATAAGCTAGCTAGATTGTTGTCAAAGCACTAACACCGGTTCTTACGGCCTTTGATCACCGATGCTTAAGCTAATGATGACACAGTTTCACTGATTTTCAAACACCGGTGTTAATCTTAACCCGGTTCTCAAAAATCAGTGTTGGTATATATATCACAAGATTTTTTTGGACACCAGTTTTTAAAAAATTGATGTTATTATTGAACCAGTTTTTTGTGCACCAATTCTCAAAAATCGGTGTCATTGAACCGGTGTCTTTTATGTACCAGTTAAATTAAACCGGTGTTGTTATAGATACGGTCTTCTGTTGGAACTGGTTCACAAAAATCGATATTGTTATAGAACCAATTTTTTAGGTGTACCAGAATGTCACACTTCAACACTTACACTCAGCTACAACTAGAAAAATGGCTAGAAAATCCACACTACAAGAAACAACATATATCACTTCACCTTTTTTACCTCGATTTTGGCCTTAGGTAAAATAACCAAAGTAAAAAATTTCTTTAACTTGGTTATTATTTTTTCGAAATAAAAGATATTATTTACCTCGGTTATAAAATATTACCGAAGTAAATAACATACTCCCTCCGTCCCAGAGAAAATGACACATTTATTTTTCCAAGTAAAATTTTACAAACTTTGACCATAATTATACATTAATATGTATAAAATAAAAATATCATGTAAGATATTGTTAGATTCGTCTTAAAATATATTTTCTAAATATTATTTTTTATGTAAAATTGTTGTGTGTAACTAGAGATATTGTCGGTCAAACATGATCATTGAAGACCGTGAAAAACTAAATGTGTCATTTTCTTTGGGACGTAGGGAGTATTATTTACCTCTGTTATTTTTTTAACCAAAGTAAATGGTTTTAAAACGGAAGTAAATGTTCTTACCGAATAGCGTGCGTTGTCGCATATATTGTTTTATGAGAACACCCAACTTCGCATTATATGTCGCTTATACCGACATATGTAGTTTATAGCGCAATATATGTCGTTTATAGCGTGCGATGGACGACCGACGTCGGTGGTATGTTACACTCTAAAAATTGTAGAGGTTAAAGTTTTTTGAAAATGATTGACTTTGGTGTACAAACGTAATTTTCAACTATTTCTAAAACCATTGTAGAAAATGGCGTTGAATGGTACTATTAAACATGTTTTTTTAAATAGTGCACAAATAAAATCGCACATACATTCAATTATTGCTCAAATAAGATAGTTAAATTATTAGAAAAACAGTAGTCATAAAAATATCCTTACAATTAGTGCATTAATTCGAATTAGATTGTCTTAATTCCAACAAAAAATAAATTGCAATAAACTCAATCAGCTCGGATTATGATAACCTTGAAGGCAATCAGCCCCCCAGCTTCTATGGCCTTGGAAAACAAGGTGTCCCCAATGCATAGGCGGTTGTCGACAAGGAACTCAGAAAAACCATTTTTGGGACAGGGCCTTGATCTTCCAAATCTCCAAGTAGTTCATGCGCCACTCTCTCCCGTAGCGCCTCAGCACAACCGAGGTTAATTAGCTATATATGCAATTAACAACAAATAATATTAATTTAAAATTAAATAATACATGCTTAATTAGCTAGCTAGGCCTTACCAAAGTGGGGTTTGTCCTGAAGTTTTGCTGCTTTAGATTGCAGTGGAAACTTAGGCAATCAGCAACCATTGAATGGTGTTCAAGGTTAAACACAAGTGGCTCGGGGGTGCTCCGTTGTGTGGGGTAGTATATAAAAATAATAAAATAATTATTATTATAAATTGGGAATATATATATATGAATAAATATATATATATATGAATAAATATATATGTAAAATTAGTTGTTGACCTGGAAAAGGGGCTGACTAGAGGATCATTCGTGAACCATTACTTTGATTAATATAAATAAAACGATTAAGGCATAAAAGCCTTAAAATTGAAGAGTGTGACGTCAGCCATGCGTCGCACGTACATGTCGCACTAGTAGAGAACCTTCAATTAAAGGCAACCGGTAAAGGCTGTTCTCAAAAAATTTCCTTTAATTGATGTTTTTGAGCTTAGAAATATACCTCCGTGTCTCCGAATTTTTGTTTAAGGTATATTTTGTCAATTAAAGGTGGTTTTTCAATAACCGCCTTTAATTAGGGTTAATTAAAGGCAGTTAACCGTAATTAAAGGCGGTTATGTCAATGCACCTTTAAAATTGATGCTTTCTGAGTTCCCAAACAATGAACGAATGTTTTCCAAACTTGGAAAACACGATGTTTCCATGGCTCAAAGATCAGATACACTTCGCGAGTTCGTAATTCTTTCATGGACATTTTCCGAGTTTAGAATGTGTTGTAATTCGTGTCTTCATACGTATGTAAAACCTTTACGACTTTGGAAAAACATTATAGTATTAGAAAAAAATACTCATTTCACTATATGAAGCAAAAGCTAAAATTTTGAAGTAAACATTCAATAGTCATCTCCAATACGAATGGAACTTGATTTCAACATTGAAAATAAATAGTCATGTCATAGTCATCAAACATTCTCAAAAATTCATCATCAAATTGAACTTAAATCCAAACATCCAATTGTTATTTCCGATACTAAATACACGATAAAGGTTCGAAAACTTATTCTTCAACATCTTCAATGTCGGCGGTTGAAGTTAATTGGTGCGACTAATCAGGAGGACGACGCTAGGTGGGGCTCATATGCCCTGTGAGACTTTTCAAGTTATATGATCTTCGCTTTCATGGCTCAAAATTCCTTGCGCGTCAATTTATAGCAATCCTTGAAGCCTTTCAAGTATGACTTTTCAGTGCCTACAAAATATAGGGAGCAAAATATGAATTATTTAAACAATAAAGAAAACACAAAAAATGTAAGGATAATCAACATCTAGTGGCCACTTCTCTCGATGGTAGCAATCTTCTAACAAACCATCAAGATCCCCCGAGAAAACAAATTCTGGGTGTGTGTATGGGCAATCTAACAGCTTGTTAATAATCCATCCATTAATTGGGACATCTTTTCCGCCAACTTTAGTACTATGATCCCCATTTCCCAAATCATGAATATTAGCATAAAATTGGAAAACATAATCAAATGAAAGCAAAATTTTGACATGTTATTCACTAAAAGGTTTGAGGGGATCGGCCAAACCTAAAGCTAGGTACTAATTGAAGTTGACAATATATGTATCTAACAATTTTCCCTTCTCACGTAATTATCCATACCTATTTTGAGAAAATTTAGAGACGAACCTTGTGTCATCGAAACCGGTATTGTCTCCGGTCGAACGAGATCTCGGATTTCCGCGACTTAAACCTCTCCTGGCCATGACAATATGTAGCTTAGTTTAGCAAGAAATGGGAAATTTTGGTTTTTTTTGTGAGTTCGTAAGCCTAGGTTTTTGTGGAATTTGGAGTTAATTTATGAAATTTGAATCGACCTCTTTTATATATATATATATATACTTGGAATTTTCCAAGTTCAGAAGTAAGGATTTGTCTCTATGTATAGGGAAATAAAATATTTTTGAGCTGGAAATAAAATATTTTCGAGCTGGAAATAATTTTTTTTAATAAATGGGCTCTTTTAATTTCCAGAGGCTGCTCAGAAAGGTGGTACGAACTTGGAAAGTCATTTTCCGAGCTCGGAAAATGATATCGTACATTCATGTGTAAATGAGACAAATTGTTTTCCGAGCTCGGAAACATGTCTGGCCAATAAATATGAAGCCAAGATACATTTTCGAGCTCGGAAAAGTATCTGCCCTTTTGGCATCCAAGTCTATTTTTGAATTTACATGCTACCCATAAACCCATAACATGCACCTCCAAATTTTATAAAACCAAAAAAATTTCACTCAACAAAATCCATACATTCTCAAACAAGGAATCCAAACATTATCTTAACGCGGGAATCCAAATTTCTATCAATCAAACACAATAATCCAAACATTATCTAATCAAATCCAATCCAAATTCTCAAATGCAATCCCATTTCTCAAATCAACCCAACCAAACTCTTCTACCCAATCATTTTATCAATAACAGAGTCCCCCTCCTCATCTTCAGGCTTGACCCCCTATTTCTATCATCCCCACCACGATAGCCATCATCATCATCTTCATCTTCATCTTCACTCTCCGAGAATACCGGCTCGAAGTTAGGCGGCTCATCATCATCGTTCAATTGCAGATGGAGGCCTTGGGCTTCCAAGAACGTGACGTGCTGGGAATGGACACGGGTCAACATCTCGTATGCCTCTTTCATGTTTGCACGCATACGGTCGAAATACTTGGTCACCCTAACTTTCCAACTGCCGCCTGTATCTGTAAATCAATAATAAATAAAATTAATTGGTTAAAAATTTTCATAAATACATTTTGAACTAAAATGAAAAGAATAAGTAAAAAAAACCTATCACATACATGTGCTTGATGCCTCGTCTATTTCTGCATTGGCTTCATTACCTCTCTTGCCAATTTTAGCCCTTTCACCGGTTATTGGACGGTACTGCCACTTGCCGTCAAAGTCGAGACTAAGCTTCTTAAGTTGGAACCACCTCTTGTCGTAGTATTCCATCCCAACAGCCTTGTTCTCATGAATAACACTCATCTTCTTCAACCTAGCGGTTATCAAACTGCCATAGGGGATGTCTTTCTTCTTCATTTGCGCCCCTTCAACATGAATGAGATGATGGAATACATGGGGTTTATCTTGACCCCCTCTATGACATAGTAAAATAGCACCAGGTTAGCAATAGTCAGCTTGCAAGTGTGGCCACCCATCGGCAAAACATTGAGACATATCCACTCATACAGTAGGCGCTGCTCTACGGTCAACACAACGATAACATAGCTCTCTTTCTTTCCCGCATCACTTCCTACCCTCCTAAAATATTTCTTACCCATAGCGACCAGACAAAGTGGGGTAGTCTCGCTCACCTCTGGCCAAACATGTGTTTGATAAATTTCTAGGGGATCATTAGGGTCATCGGGCCTTAATTTATTGGGGGTGGTGAAGGGAGACTCTAGGGCTACATTAATTGTATAAGTAATAACAGATACATCTTTCTCATTAACCCTTGCCAAATCACGATCATTCCTACTTTGACCCAAATTAGCATAAAATAGTATCACTTCATCCACATGAACGGGTTCATCCATACACATTAGTTTTTTCTAAATGTTGGGTTTTGAATGTGCGAGAAAATAGTTTAAACTTAATTCTCCTATAGAAAATGCTAATATCCTTCGAATTTGTAAATCTCCTATTGAAAAATGCGACAAACCTTTCCCTGGCCACATCGTTGAAGAATTTATAGGGGTTTTCAATCTCCGTGACCGGACTAGGGTTTCGATCGCTTGACTTTGATTTTACGCTCGTGCCCTTTCTTATCACCTCTAATAGATGTTGGGTTATAGAGAAAAAATAATTTTTGGATTGGAGGTTTTTGAGTTGGTCAATATAGGGTTTTGATTATGGGATTCGAAGGAATTTCCCGTTATAACCTGTTTTTTAATTGAGGAAAATAGTTTTCAAACTCGTAAATGGGTCCGGTCTATTGAACAACAACTACGGAGACTTTCCAAAATCAAAAAAAATGATCGTAGGTGTTTTTCGAGTTCAAAAACTACTCGCATTGCAAAAAAAAGACATTTGGGCTTTCAAATGGGCATTTATTGCCCATTTGAAAAACAATGGAATTTCCAACCATATTCCTCTCCTCACAAAACTCCCAAACCATAAACCCAATACAATCCCGTCCATTACCATTTGAAGATTTCATTGGTTGAATATTGAAGGTATGTTTTCCTTCCTATTTCTCATCTAATCCAAATTCTCATTGTAATTTTTGT
>JAULKK010294118.1:0-13088 GCA_032355705.1 Rubia peregrina
ACCCCCCGGACTCCGGGGGCATTGTCTTGCAGGTCGGACGCGATTCAAAGGATCACGAAGGGAGACTCCTATCGGTGGAAACATATTCATCAATTCTGTTTCCTTATGATGTAATTCATAGGGTTTGACTATGACTTGAATAGTCTTTGGATGATGGGCTGAATAGGCCCACCAAATCGTGATCCACCTATTGATTGGAGACGGGCCTTCAAACCGCTAACATCTTGAACCGAGTATCATCAACTTCCTCAACCCAACTTCTCTTAATATGCCTTTTCATTTAATTTCCATAACATTTAGGATTCATGGAGAACAACAATGGTTCAAGCAGTAAAACTTGATGCATACACCGTGTCACCGAAAAACCCATGTTTTACCTGCATTTTATTGCAATAAAACTTAGTTGTTGTTCCCGCTATGGTAATTATACCTGTACATTTATTTTTTTTAACCATTATCTTTTTCGTTATTCAGTCCAAAATAATCAAATTTTTTGTTCTTGATTTAGTACATCTCTCGGGATAAGGTAGCACATCTGCCAGCGAAAAATGTCTCGGTCATCCTCCAGTGTAATGATCACGAATGGCACCTGAAGTATTTAGGTGACTGAAACATTAAGATTCTTTCTCCAAAGGGATAAGGAAAGTTTCTGGCGGAAAATAGGTTGTCACGTGAAGGATGCGGTTTTCTTGAACTAATAGAGATGACTGACAGCCTTATAGTGTTCAGTTTTGTATACGTCAATGGCAATTGCATGCACAGATGATTTTTTTAAAAACCAAATGTGTATTAGAAATAAATCAAAACATTATTTTTTTGGTTCTACATATGAAACGATGCAACATCGGGTAGTAATTTTCTTTTTCTATTTAATTTTTTATTTTAATGCAACGATATCACTTACATATCAATAAGGCTTCGGTATATTGAAAATCAGAAAATAGACGTCAGGTCAACCTCGCTCAAGACAAACAGCCGGTCCTTGAGCCATGTAGTCGATGGCGGTCATTCTAATGTCGAACTCGATTAAAACCGAACTTGATCAGGTGCACACCCGACATCGAGTAAGTAAAACTACGATGCTCACCATACTCCCTAGCACAATCTTAGCCGGTATCGAGTTGCTTTCGGTGGCACCGAGTTCGGCTGCGTTTTGGCAACTCCTATAACGACCAACTTTGACGTTATATATAAGAGTTTTTGTCGGGTCAGTCAAGGCCGACTACTAACAGATGACGACGAAAGTCCAAAACAATTGACATTGGTCACCATCCGGAGCCGGTGTCGGTTTAAAACGTTGCTAGTTAACTGATCAGGAAAATCATATTAAGTTCACAAGTTCCGGTGAGTAATTTTTAGGTTTAAGGACCTTGGTGAAATTTACGAATTAGTTAAAATATGTAGATAATGTTAACCAATATTGGTTTTATTTTTTGAATATAAGAAGAAGATGACAAATGAGTCGCTGCTCAGTTCATATTGTAATGGACATATAGACGTTTTTTCTGTCTGGTTACGAGAAGGGCCACCAGTTAATTAATGTTTAATGTCTCTATCGTCGACAAGGATAGTAATCATAATACTACTCCCTCTGTTATTAAATATTGACACACTTTGCATTTTGGAATGGTTTTTAAATATTAGCTTCTTTCTCTTTTTAATAAATTCTAGATTATTTTTATCCACACAATTTACATTTTACTCTTTCAAATTATTGTTAACCACTAATTTAACCTTCTTAAATTCAATTATCAAAAGCAAGGAAGTCAATGTTAGTAAACCGGACGTAGAATGTGATTTGATACAAAACTTACATCATGTCCCCTCACCGCATTTATCGGGATTATTTTGCCAATTTGCATGTCCAACTGATTCGATATCCTAAAAGTATAAACACACATGTAGCCCTTTTACAAAAAAATTTAAAAATCGTAAGCACCTCTACCAACTAAGACCAATACCACATAAATTCATACTCACCCTTCTTCCCATCTCTATTTGTATTATTACATTTTTGACATTTGATGTGCATCTAGAAGCATGTGTTTTTCAATCCATTTAATAAATTTGTTAGTAGCTTTTGTATGGTTGATTGATAGATTTAAGTGAGTTTATATCACACGTGATTTAAATAGCCTTTGTTGATTTTCTTTTCTAAATCCCTTATTTTTTAAAATTATTAAGTCCTATTGGATTATATGTCCTTACGAGCATTTAGATAATATTTTGTGAGCTTCATTGTAGATCGTTCGTAAGCACTTCGGAGTAGACTTAATGAAGGTCATTCGCAAGAATGTTAGAAGATATTGAAGGCCTTATGCAAGGATGCAGTAGACCGGAGGCGACGCGCTTAAACGTGTTAGTAGATGGAATGCGGCGAAAAGAAGGAGTTGAAGTCCTAAAGACTTAGAATACCGGCACAACCGTGCCAACCAAGATGATCGTGTGGCTAAGTACAGGCGATAGTCGTGTCCTTTTGCACGGCCCAGCCTTGGACCTGAATTTCCGGTCCACGTCCCATAGCCTTATGTGCGGTCGCGCCCTCAGAAGACGAAAGACTAAAATCCAGTCCACGGCTTACAAGAAAATGCACGGGCCGCGATGCTCACTTTGCCAAAATGCCCGTCCAATCGGCTGCTCGCAAGGAAACCCACGGACCACCGTTAGTTGGCCGAGAAACCTCTCCTAGTTTGCCTGTTACTCCTAATTTGGTTTACTAGTGTTCTCTTTCGGCTGGTAGTGTCTTGTTTCTTGTTCATGGTACATACTCATGCAACGAACTTAGAAGCTCTACACTATTTACCACAAAATGGAGGTGGTCGAAGAAGGAGACCTAGAGGAAAGGTTTTGCGGGGGCCAAACATTTTTTTAGAGGAAAGAAGAGTTGAGATGGCGGAAGAAAACATGACGCTTAGGGAGTTTATGGCTTCAAATTTGGAGAATCAACCCCTTTGCATCTTCTTCCAGCATTTGCCACTCAATGTCACTTGTGAGCTGAAGAGCGGAATGGTCCATTGCTTGCCCACTTTTCAAGGGACGGCCGGAGAGGATCCCAACAAACACCTATCAGAGTTCGATTTGGTTTGCACCAATATGAAACCACCGTGGGTGCCAAAGAAGGACTACAATTTGAGGTCATTTCTTTTCTTGTTGAGAGATGCTATTAAAACCATGATGAAAGAATTTGTGAAAGGGAGAACGCAACAAGTGAAAGTGTGTGGAATTTGCAACTTAGACCACCCGACCGACACATGTTCACAAGTGGTGGATACTTTCGAGGAGATGAAGCCTTTGAATTTGAATGGTGGGAATAGGCAGCTTGCTAGAGGGTAACAACAAGGCTTCTGAGGGAACCAAGGTGGAGATCGTCATGACCCCTATGCAAACTCGTTCAACGCCCGATATCAATACCACTCGATGACAACCAAGGGTAAAATTGAGGAGAACCACCTTAGCCTTACACGAGGGGAGAATGGCCTTCCAAAACCAATGCTCCACTTTGTAAGTAGGACCAGGAGGAAATTCTTGTGGTGATTATACAATTGGCGAAGAATAATGATGTGTTTGCAGAGTGAACAAGAAGAGAGATTGAGAAGCTAGGCACAAAAGCCTTTTCTATTATCAAAACCCTAGAAGTTCAAGTTGGTCAACGTGTCACTTCGGTGAGCCGGCTTGAAGCTAGAGACTCCGAAAAGCTACCGTCCCAACCCGAAGTGAATCTAGGGTTGCCACATAATTCCACGCAAGCTAACAATCAAGGAAAGGTCTTATATGGATTGCACTGGATTACCGTTCTGGATTCTTTTGTTGTTTAAGAATCTCACTTAAGAGTACCGTTACTGTTTCATGTAATTCCTAATACTGCATGGTTTGCAGTTGTTTTGGTAAGTTTTACTGTGCAATTTCCTCTAGATGATATTATGCTCACATTTTTCACTCGTGGAATGCACAAACTTTTTGAATTTAGTGTTCTGAATATCGAGGAGCACAATTTCGCTTAATAAAAAATAAATAATTAAAAATAACTAAAAGACAAAAAACACAGCTGTTGCCACTTCTTTAGCTTCTTTACTGAAGAGGAACGATTTCTTCATTTCTACATTCACACAACACCTGACAACGACAAAATTCAATAGTTTTTTTACTATATTGACAACACAATAATTTCTCTGCCACAACTATCACTAATTGTATCTCATTTTTTCCATCTTTGATAAATCCTCGGACATAGCAGTATCTACCTCACTCAGCCCCTTCCTTCTTCTTCATCTTAAGTTTGCATTTTAAATTGCCTATACACCCCTCAATCTAGAGAAACAAAAATATAAAAGATGACCATAAAAAGAAAGCTTGAAATTTGGTTATTACTATTTTATTCAATAATAGCTAACATGTTCCAACATAACTTATTTAACTCAATAATAGCTAACATGTTCCAACATAACTTATTTAACCAAGTATGCAATAAAGTAAAGTATGAACACACAAAGTTTGGTTACACGGTTCAGTAATTCAACTACATTTGCGGGGTCTGGTCTAGTTCAGAATAAATCCATTACTCAGAAAGATATAGTACAAAGTACACTATAATATTATACTATCTTATCTAATTATAACACGTGGATTTTGCAAACTCCCCTTGTTACTGATATTCCTCGATCAGACTTCCTCTAACCTTGAAACTTATCGACGCTGGATCTCCTTCTCCCAAGGAATTAAGATATAGGATTCTGATTGAGCAACATGTTACGACCATGTTCGAACACAGACAAAAGCTTCGGACCACTTCTTGAAAGATGCACAAATCTGCATGCGGATTTTATTCAATTGAAAACCATAAGTAGCTCTGCCAAATTGTCTTCTATTTAAACCAGTCGCACACGATAAGATCCGTGCTAGAATAATTCCTTCTCTATCTCAAATTATGATTACAATCAAATTCTTAGAGATAGAAATTATCAAATCTAATCCCTTAAAGAAAGGAATTAAAATATATTTCATCCAATCAAATCAAATCCTTTGCAAGAAAAGATATTTTCAAATAAATTCTAATTTCCATAAATCCAATCCAATAACATAAATATAGGAATTGGTATATTCTTCAGTCACAACTCATGGACATAATATTTTATCAATAGTTTCTTCTCAAATTTCCTTAAAGCACACAAATTGCCATATTAACACATTTGTATAATTTCAATGATGTTTCAACAACAACTATTCCATATTTGCATAATTTCTACAAACTGCCAATTAACTAAATATGGACATTACTGGGATGGAATGGGAGATCATGAATCACTCTGGTAGAGAAGGTCTGAGAGTTTGCCTAAATAGGAGCAGTGGTGACAAAGATATTACCATCCTTAGCCTTATAGGTAGAAGATTCTTCTCCATTGAGGACCCATCTTGAAACACTAGATTCCCTTGAATAATATGGCCAACATGAACATGAGTTTTTGTTCCAATGTAGTACAATAATTTGGTCATTTCTCTGGTTAAAACAGTAGTGTTTGAAGATGGAATCCGACAGTTAACAGCAATTTGAAATAAGCGAAAATACTTGTTGGTCAGGCTGGATGCATCAGCATTTCCCTGAGCTGGCCATTGAGACACTAATCCACTAATTATCTCTGTCAAGATTTGATCATTTGTTACCTCCAAGTCCTCATGATAAGGAGTCACAAAATTAGGTGTGGGTAGTCCAAGCAAGCTGTTAATCCTTGAAGCTGAAAAATTGACACCTTGCCATACACATAAGTTTAACCATACCACTTATAATCCACATCCATATTTTCTTCCATTTCATTAGCAAAACAATTCCAATTCCAAGTCCCTGTTGAAATCCTTATAGACTATGACATCGGCACTCAATCCCAGATAATCAAGAAAGCTTGTAAATCCACTTTCCTTGTATGACACAAGATCAATTAAATGTTCACCAATGATTTTCCTTGTACTGATAATTTTCTAGCTCTTTTGATAATCTTCATCATAAAAATCAAAATTTATTGCATCTTTGGCCAAAGGAGTAGGTCCTGAACTTTGACCAACTTTAGTTTTAACCTTCTTCTTCTTCTTTATAGGCCGAGGGGAATAAGAAACCAGTGTCTTCCTCTTAGATATCCTTGGATGAGCCTGGATAAACTCGTCCAAAAATTTATCACTGGTATAGACCAGGTCTTTTGAATGCACTTCTTATGTTGGGAGATCAGTTTCAACCTCAACTTCTTCAGTATGTTCCTAAGTTGGAACATGCAGTTAGCCCCATCAGTTTGAATAATTGATGTTGGAACATTACCAAGGCTTGTCTCATCAGCTTCTTCTTGTTCTCCCCCTATTTCCATCTCAATAGTTAGAAAATGAAGCTCTTCAGCTTCAATATCATTCTCTACAGGCAGTTCTTCCTTTGACACTAAAACATGAAAAGTTCCTCCACCAAGATCATAATCTTCCATATGTGCTGATGTTTGAAGACCAATTACTAACACACCCTCAGATTCATCAACTTCCATATCAGTCCTATTCCCACTGTCTCTATGTCATCATCCAGGACATTAATAACTGGTGGGTGAATATTTCTAAGTCTCTCAACTCTGGATCAAACGTCTGAATTGCCCAGAAATCAGAAGACTTCACAGTGCTAAATATAGCAGGCCACTCATCCATCTTTCTTAGCCTAAACTTTCTAGTTCCAGAAGCCCTAGTGAAAACAAACGGACATTTTTTACCCTCATAATTTATGCAAACTACCTCTGTAAGCCTTGGGTTCAAATCTTTCAGGTACCGAATGTTCCAAATAATTCCAACAAACATGTGACTCAAATCATACCCATTTACCTTCCCAGACAATGATTTTTAAGGCTTTAAATATACCACCCTATCATACGTCAAGTACCATTCTATGAAATCATGAAAATATTTGAACCACTGACCATTTAAGGTAAATGATTTGTCTTTGTAAAACTTAGTTGAAGATGAGGGAGCATGTTTCGGTCGTACTGAGGTGACATCCTCCACTCCTGCTTCTGGAATGCATTCACAGGGTTCCATAATAGAGCTTTCATAGAGATTGATCTCCTTCTCAAACTCGCCAAACAATTTCTTGAAATCGCAGCTCTTCTACATATTGAGTTTGGTAGCTGACCTTGAACAAACTGGGTGTTTAGAGAATCCTTAAAACTTGAGACTTCTAACCTTCTTCAATCACCTCTCCTTAGGGTTTTAATCACAAAAAATACGAACACAGAATCCACACAATTTCAAGAATGTGGCAAGAATTTCAGGAGAGTAGTTGCAAGAATAAGGTATGCAGAGAAACAAGATGGAAAGGTTAAAAAATATTTACAAACTATTTCTTAATAATCGTACCTACACTTTTTTTTATCTTTCCAAGGTCATGATTACTTCTTTTCACCTTCCAGCCATCATATCAAATAAAGTCTCCAACTTCTAACGTGTATTTCCTCCATTTTTATGTTCTCCCTTTTCTCTTTTCTAAATTTTTTTTCTGAATTTTATACAAAAACAAAAAATACTAGAACTAAATAAAAGTTGTTAAAAGAAATACCATAAACATGAAATACACCTCAGTGTTGTGTTAGGAGCTAACGTTTCAGTGTCCAATGGTTTAGTAAAAATATTTGCAAACTGCTCCGATGTTGGAACATAGGCAACCACAACTTCTTTCCTTTAAACCAAATCTCGAATAAAATGATGTCTTATATCAATGTGCTTTGTTCGAGAATGCTGAACTAGATTTTTTTATATATCAATTGCACTTTTGTTGTCACAAAACACCTGTAGAGGCCTTTTTTTAATTCCATAATTATTCAGCACTTGTTTCATCCACAGTAATTGTGCACAACAACTTCCAGCAGTAAGATACTCAACTTCAGTAGTTGTTAAAGGTATTGAATTTTTTTCTTGTTATACCAAGATACTAAATTCATACTAATAAAGAAACATCCACCAGTGGTGCTTTTCCAATCATTTGCATTACCAGCCCAATCAGAATCAGTATAGCCAACCAGATGAGAGTCTTGATTTTTAGAATACCAGATTTCATACTCAGAAGTCCTACTAACATATCGAATTATCCTTTTGATTGTAGTCAAGTGAGATTCCTTAGGGTCAGTATAAAATCTTGAACATACTCCTATGTTGAAACATATATCTGGCCAACTTACTGTAAGATACACCAAACTCTCAATTATAATCTTATATAATTTGTGATCAACTCCAACCCCTTTCTCATCCTTCACCAATTTCTCTGTAGTCCCCATTGGTGTTCGTACAGCTAGATAATTACTTTGTCTAAACCTCTTCACCAAATTCAAGGTATATTTACTTTGATTTATAAACCTCATACAACTAGATAATTATTTTGGTGAAGAGGTATGAGGTTTACAATGCCTTTGGTGCTTGTCTAAACCTCATACCATGCCTTTGGTGCTTGTTTACGTCCATACAATGCCGTCTTGTGTTGATAAGAATGAAGTGGATAGTGAGGATCCACAAATCCATTAGGTTGTTCCACGTGCACTTCTTCAGTAACCACACCATTCAGGAAAGAACTTTTGACATCCATCTGATAAAGCATAAAATTCATAGTGCATACAATGGCAAGTAAAATATGAAAATATTCTAACATGGAAGCAAGTGCGAATGTCTCATCAAAATCAACTCCTTCAACTTGAGAATATCCCTTAGTAACCATCTTTTCTTCATTTCGAGTAATATAGCCATTAGCATATTTATTCTCGAAGATCCACTTGTTGCTAATACTTCTTCATCTTTAGGATGAGGTGTGAGATATCATACATCTTTGTCTTCAAATTGACCAATTTTTTCTTGCATTTCCGCATTCCAATATTTATTTAGTGCTTATTTATAATTTTTTGGTTCAATCAGAAAGATGAAGCATTGTAATCTTGCAAGTTCTCTATAATTTACCCGAGGAATTGTACGAGTTATTTTGATGTCGGGTTCGGGTTGAACTTGTGTTGGAATGTTGAATTAGGAGTAGATTTTCCAACATCGACTTCTTCAAGTTCAGCAGGATTGTCTGAGTGCTATGATGTTCCAATATTGACTGGTTGGTTAAGCGGACTGTTAAGTGTTGGAACATGGTCTGAACCTTGTTCATCATCTCCTTCACCTGATACTTGTTAATCATTAGAATCATCTACGATGACATTTATGGATTCCATAAGGGTACTTTTACGAATATTGTACACCCTATAAGCGCGGATGTTCAATGAATATCCAAGAAAAATTCCAACATTACTGCGATTGTTAACCTTTGCCAGTTGCTCTCTATCTCTGAGAATATGATATTTTCTTCCAAACACATGAAAGTATGAGACATTTGGCTTCTTTCCATTCTATATTTCACATGATGTCTTACTCGTAAATAGACAAAAGTAAACTCGGTTTATTGTGTAGCAAGCTGTATTGATGGCTTCTGCCCACTATTTCTTATGAATACCTTATTCTGCAAACATGACGCTAGCCACTTCCAATAGAGTCATGTTCTTTCTTTCCACAATGCCATTCTATTGAGGAGTGATTGGTGCAGAGAATTTGTGCTGAATATCGAGTTCATCACATAAATCACTAAACTAAGAGTTTTCAAATTCCATGCCATGACCACTGCGAATCCTAATAATGTTTCCAACTGGACTTCCTTTCTTCGTCTGTAATTTGATCACCAAACATCGAAAAACCACCACAATATCCATTTTTTCTTTAAGAAATGCCACCAAGTATATCTGGAGAAATTATCAACATGCACAAAGATATATTTCTTGCCTCTCACACTAGTCATATTGACTGGACCTATCAAATATATATGTAGTAGTTCAAGTGTTCTTCAGATGGTCCGCAGACAATGCCTTTTTGTCAGTGAATGTAGGCATATCTCGTACTTTTTTCAAGGTTACAATTTTCACCAGAGTTCTAGTTAATATGTCTAAGCATCATGTGCCTTATTGTTCCTTCATCTTATTTAGAGCTTAGATTTTTACCTCTTGTTCCAACGAGTAACAGTTGTTTAATTAAAGACCGAATTCCAGAGAGTACTTTATCATTTGCATGTTTCACTATGCATTTATATTTGTGAAACTCCACAATCATATTGTTATCGTACAACTGACTGATACTCAAAAAATTAGCCTTCAAATCTTCTACAAGCAAAACACTTTTAAAGATAGGGGAATCCTTTGATCAGCAATTCACCCTTTCTAATTACTCAACTCTTCTTTCCATCACACAACATAACAAATCCATCATTGCATGGTTTGATCTTTTTTCAAATACTTTTGATTTCAAGTCATAGGTCGAGAACACCCACTATAAAAGTACCACGAGCCTCTAGAGTGTGCACTAAGAAAATTTGAGCAGCAAGACATGTATTGTGTGTTTAGGAACCCATAACTTTCTAATCGTGTTTTATTGTTTGATATCATCTTTGTTGGAAAATGCAGGAAGTTTTTGTCCATTCATGATGTCTGTAAGTAATATAAAACATTGATCCTCTGTATGACCTTGATGGGTGCTATAGCTACAAAGAACAGGTTTGCATTGTCGTGTTTTGATCACTTTTCTCTTCATATCTTGAACCTCTTATTTGAATTCTATATTGTTGCTTGATGGTTTCTCATAGGATATACCCTACCGATTCCCAAAGTTCTTCCACATAGTTAGTACATCATCTAGTTTCGCCTTTCTAGTGTTCAACTTGATAATTGCCAACTCTGCCATTTCAGCTCTTTCAGTTGTTGAACTTAGTTTCAGTTTCAACTGTACAATCTCTATTCTGAGTTCTATAACCATAACCAACAACTCCCCACCTTATTATCAAGTTGAATTTTCTCTGTTTTCAAAGCTTTATTTGAGTCAAAAACTTTCAGCCACGTCTCATGCATATTTTCATAAGGAGTGTAGATATCTTCATCACTTACAATCTGGCCTTCGTCATCACTAGAGGAGTTGCTAAAATCTGATTTATTTGTGTTGGAACATACAACCTTTCCTGTCTTAGCCATGTTGGAACATTAATCTTCAATTTCTAATACATTATAAAGTTTTGCTCCAAATGCTACAAAATTCCTTGTAAGTTCCTCTACATCTTTCTCATGTTCTTGATATTCACTCCACAAAGTTACATATGATATGCCTTGCTTCATTCGACTATTGGCACATTCAGCAAGTATGTGTCCATATCTCTCACATTCTCTACATTGGATCCTTCTTGGCTGCCTTATTTCACCACTCTGATTTCTTGAGGACTAGTGATTGGTTTGTTCCATTCGTATTTCAAAATCATTACCAAGGTCTTGAGGCCAATGTCTATTACAGCTGAATCTTTCTTAAGATTTTTTTCACCACTTTCTTTAGCATGCTTGACAAATTCTTGGTGATAAGTGCAAGTTCTTCACTACCACCATCACTGTTAGCTTCATGAGTGATCCTTGACGAGGACGTCTAGAAAGCCAACTCCTTTTGCACTTTTTTTTGCTATTCCAGTGTTATCTTTCTGGTTTTATAATGATCCTATCAGTTCATCTACAGTCATTGTGGCTACATCTATTGCTTCCTCTATTGCTGCAACTTTCATAGAAAATCTTTGAGGAAGTGATCTCAAAGTGTTTTTCACCAATTTGGACATCTTGTAGCTTTTTCCAAGGTGATATGCCATATTGGTGATGTCTCTCAATTTTCCATTAAACATAGCAATAGTATCATACTCCCCCATATTAATTCTTCGAACATTGAGACCAACATTGGTAGTTCAGATTCACGTACATGACTTGTTCCTTCATGCAATGTTTGGAGAATATCGCATGCTTTCTTTGCTAGATGACATGTAAAGATGAGTTTAAACTGATTTTCATCCACTGCCGTGAAGATAACATTTAATACTTTGGAATTTTTCATTGAGATCTTCAGTCCATTTGACGCAGTCAGAATATCAAATAGATCTGCAAACACAAATCTTGAAGAACAATTAAGTTCTGCAAGAACAAATCCTACGTTTTGGTTCTGGAATCCACCAGAGAAAAAATAATCTCAAAAATAATATTATTAATTAATTAATTAAAATATTCAAACATGAAGTCTTTAAACACTAAAAGGAAAAAAACTGAAAAATAAAGAAAAGGAAATTTAGGAACTAATTTCCAAAACAAAGCTAAAATTGAAAATAATAATTTAAAAATAGTAAAATGCTGTTTTGAGGCCTTAAACGACATCAAATGAAAATTCTTATCATCTTGTCGAGATGGTTCCAATGCATCCAGCCTCACCTAATTCTGACTCCGAACGCAAAAGTTAAGTTCAAAATCGTACTGAACCTTTACAACAATCCATCGTTTCTTCAATCTTCGCCGCAATTCGCCCTGCATCAGTCTCCTCCACCTCTGAAGAACTCGACCCCGAGTTCTCTTCAGGATAAAGAACCTCATCCTCATGGTACTCATAAATATCAGCCACGTTAAAAGTGTTGGAAATACTCATAGTATCCAGAAGAGCCACAACATAATCATTATCTTTAATCTTTAGCAACACCTTGAACGGACCATACTTACGTGGTTTGAGCTTACTATACGTACCAACTGGGAATCGTTCCTTGTGCAAGAATACCATAACGTCATCTCCTTCCTTGAAAACCTTGTGTCTCTTACGCTTATCGGCAACCTCCTTATTCTTCTTCCCAGTAGCATCTAAACGAGTTTTAACAGATTCCTTGGTCTCCACAACCTCCTTAGCCAAATTTTCTGCCAACTTTCTAATGCCAGGAACCTTAGGAAACTCGACCAAATCCATCACATGCTTCAGAACATTAGTATAAAGAAGGGAAATGGAGATTTTCTCGTAGCTGAATGCACCGCACTGTTATAAGCAAATTTGACCTGAGGAAAAACCAAATCCCACTGCTTCGGCTTCGCACCACAAACACTACGGATCATATTTCCAACTGTCCAGTTCGTTACCTCAGCCTTTCCGTCAATCTGAGGATGAACTGTAGAACTCTTATTCAAACCAGTATCAAATATCCGTCACAAGGTAATCCAAAAATGACCAAG
>JAULKK010294145.1:0-13086 GCA_032355705.1 Rubia peregrina
ACGATCGAACTTCACTATCGATCTCTCCGCTTCCGATTCAAGCTTCCAGTAGGCATAGTCGGCACCGTCGCAAGAGCTTCAAGCTATCATCTCTGTAATTAAAGGCGGTGGCGGTTGAACCCTAGCTCGCTCGCAGCGGTTGAACCCTCACTGAAACCTAAGGTTGCCGATACTGAAATCCTAGCTCTCCAAGCCACGTCGGCAATACCGCGGGAAGCTCCTCGCCGTCGATTGCATTCCAATCGACCTCGGCGACGTCCGCCTTGAGAGATTCTAAGCGACATGACCGTTTTGATTCGCAGTGAGGCTACGTTTCAAATCCAATTCACGGCGGAGCAGAGAGGTTGCACAACGGAGAAATTCTGGTGAAATTCCGGCTGAAATTCCGGCAATAATCGCCGGCCGGTGGCAATTTCTGGCGGGAGGAGGCAGGTTTCGGTGGGAGGAGGAGGAAAAATGAAAAATCTGAAAAATCGGTGATATATATAGTATTTTGGTAATTGCAAAGTGAGTCTCTAAATTTATCACCATATTAAAAAAAACCTCATTTCAAATGAAACTTCTTATAATTGCACAATAAATCCCTGGCCTAAAGTTTATGCTGCCTAAAAAAGACTTTATGGTCTCCTTTAAGGTAGCCTAAACTTTAGGCAGAGACTTTTATACAATTCTAGTTATATTCTACCTCTAGGGACCTATTTCTAACAATTTTACAGGGACCTATTTCTAATAATTTTACAGGGACCTATTTTTCAGGGTTTTTTGTCCATTTTCCCATCATTTTTCCACAATCTGCATCCTGCAAAAAAATCAAAAAATATATTTTAAAAAAATTTAAAAATACAAAAAATCAATATAATCATCAAACTGAAAATTATAAACACCAGTAAAAAATAGCAGAACATTAATGAAAAATCATAAAACATCGACTAAAAAGTTGCAGCAAAAAATATATTAAAAAACAAAACAAATATATTAATAAATAATGATAATAAATGTCGACTACAACTAACAAAACATCAACTAAAAATCATAAAAAACATAAAAACATCAACAAAACTTCAATTATCATTTTTTTAAAACTACAAAATCAACAATATCAACCAAAAGCTAAAACCATCCATTCATATCACCTAAAATTTACCCAAAAATGAAAAATGTCAACATAAGAAAAAAACACTTAAAAAATCAACCTATGTCACACAAAATTACAAACATCAACTCATATTACCTAAAACTCACCGAGAAAATGAAAAACATCAACCTGAGAGAATAAAAAAAGTAAAAAATATCAACCTATATAACCTAAAAACTACAAAACATCGACTTATATCTGCTAAAAACTCACCCGAAAAATGAAAAACACCAACATGAGAAAAAAACCCTAAAAACATCAATAAAAAAACTACGATACCTTAAGAGTATAAATTATTCGCTCAAAAAACCATAAAACGCCCATTTTTTTAAACTACAAATATCAACCTCTTTCACCAAAAAGGTACAAACATCAATTTCTAACAGGTGAACTTCATCCGGAAAACAAAAAAAATCAGCATAAGAAAAATGACACAACAAATATCAACTGCTATTATCAAAACCTCTGCCGAAAAAATAAAAATATTAATATAAGAAAATTTTAAAAACTACAAATATCAATCCATATCACCAAAAAAACTACAAAAATCAACGCATATCAATTAAATCTCACCCAAATAATGAAAAACATCAACATAAGAGAATAAAGCTACAAACATCAACAAAAAACTACAGTACCTCAAAAATAAAAATTCTTAAAAAAAAACCTGGTGGGATTTGAGCCCAGGTCTCTAACCTCAAAGCATAGAGTGACCACCACTACACCAAAGATTCTTATTGAACATATAGTCGGTCAAATAATACTAAACCTCAGCATGTACATCAAGAACATAAATTCTTCAAAATAAAAAGTCATATTGAGTTCCGAACTCAAGACCTCTACCTCAATGTACAGGAACCCAACCATTATGCCAAACAATTATTGTTGATTGTTATCTCAGTCAAACACTAATAAAACTCAACATGTATTTGAAAAACATAAAACACGAAATTAAACATCAAAATAAACAATCACAGTGAGATTTGAACCCTAGGCCTCTAACCTCAACAACAGGAGTACTAACCACTACACCACAAAACTTCTATTAATCATTCACTCAGTTAAAAATTATTAAAGCTCAATAAATCTCTTCAGAAAATAGAAATGAACCTCACCTCTAGTACGTGAAACATCCGTCCTTCCACCGTTCGTCGCCACTGTCGTTGCCTACCGTCACCACCGTTATCAGCGCATGCAGAACATGCGCGAGGTTTCTTCTTCACTGACGCATTGAACGGAGACTGCACCACGCCCATCGCAATTGCCTCACCTCACCTTTGTCACTGTTGCGTCTCTCCTCGCCGTCACTGCGCCCCAATCACATTCATTGCACTCAATCCCCTTGCGCCATCGTCGATTGCTCCCCAATCACCGTTGTTATGCCTCAGACTTTGTGCCTAAAACCCTAGCCCTTTCTTTCGCAGTCCATTGCTCGTCACCGCCATGACTTTGCTCTGTTTGATGTCGTTCGTGCGATAGAGCGTAACCGCCGGCAATGATTTGAGGCTTCAATCTAGATCTGAATCACGGAGGCTTATCGGTGTAGAGGTTTCGATTCTCCTGCGGAAGAAGAAGCGCAGTGGAAATCTAGTGAATTTCCAGCTTAGATCTGGTAGAAAACCAGCGAAAATCATCAGTCAGTGGCGGTTGCCGATGGATGAGAGGTTTCCGGCGAGAGAAAAAAAGGAAAATGAAAATTTTGATATTTTTTGATAAATATATAGTAGGTTGATAATTAAACAGTAGGTCCATAAATTTTCACCATATTTTAAAAAACCCCATCCCAAATGAAACTTCTTATAGTTTCACAATAATCCCTGGCCTAAAGTTTAGGCTGCCTAAAACAAGACTTTGTGATTATAGAGACTCCTTAATTCTGTTGACCTGTCAAATTTCATTCAATCTCGGCCATGGTTCGGAAACTGGATACACTGACACTGGCCATTATCACGTACCAAGTGGAAACACAATCCAAAGACGAGACCGCCAAATGTTCAATAAATAGTTAAATTTGATTTACTTTTTACCATAATTTTTAAGAAAAATTAGAAAACAGTTACCATACTTTTAAGAAAAATTACAAAATAGCAGGGAGTACCAAGTGGATGATGCTAACTGGGTTGCCTTCTCTCATTTAATCTTTGGGCTTTAATTTGTTGATTAAAAAACCATAATAAAGAACCATATTATAGAAAAAGAAAATCTGGTAAAAAGCCATATTGGAAAAAACCTAAATATAAGCAAGATTATAAAAGACAAAATAAATTAGAAAAACGAAGAAAAGTCCCATGTTTTCACTGTGGAAAGACAGGTCACTATGCAAATAAAAGCAATATGAGAAAACAAATTAAAAATATTCAGATTGATGAAGACACTAAGGAAAAAATATTTAAAATTATAAATAAAACTGATTCAGAATCAGACTCAGAATACAGTCATACTAGTAATAGTTCAGATGAAAATTTAATTTGTTGTAAAAATTGTGAACAGGGAAAGCCATGCTTAATAGGAACAGGTGAATTAGAAACAGAAAATGAGGAGTTTTATAAGATTAATTCCCAATTTCAAGATCTCAAAATAAATGTACTTACTAATAATAGTATATTGGAATTTCTTAAAATGATAAAAGATCCAGAACTAAGATATAAATTAATAGATCAAATGGAGGATAATTCATCTTTTAATACTCCAAAAATAGAGGAAAATAAGATTACTAAAACCAGGGAACCATACTCAATGGCTCAGGTCATAAAAATGATAGAAGAAAAAAGTAAATTAAAAATAAATAACAGGCTTCCACAACTGATCTTATAAAAGAAATAGAAAGCTTTAGAGAATGCACAAGGCCTTTGATATGGTGTCATGGGGTTTTTTAAACTCTGTCCTCTTGAAATTTGGTTTTGCTGGCCCTCTGGTCAAGCTAATTCTGACTAACATTGCTTCTGCTACATTTTCTGTCCTCTTTAATGGTGTGCCACAAGGCTTTTTCAAAGCCTCGAGGGGAATCAAGCAGGGAGATCCCCTATCCCCTTTCCTCTACAATCTTCTCACTGAATCTTTTTCAAGATCTCTGAAAGCATACTTCCAGCATGGTTATTTGGAGTATTTTTTCTGCACAACCAACTCTCTAAAGGTTACACATCTAATGTATGCAGATGACACTACCATCTTCCTTAGAGGAGGAAAGAAAAACCTGAGAGGAGTTAAGAAATTTCTGGATGCTTATCAGGTGGCTTCGGGTCAACTGATAAACTACCACAAGAGTGAGTACTATATAGGATATAAGGCTGAGAGTGGTCACCATAGACAGGTTAAATCAATCTTAGGGATGAAAATGGGTTCTTTTCCCTTCAAATACCTAGGTTTTCCAATTTTTACGGGGAGGATAAAGTTATCTTACTTTAATGGACTTTTAGAGACCTTTGATGCAAGATTGAATAACTGGAAAAACATATGGTTGTCTCAAGCTGGGAAACTAGTGCTCATTAAATCATGTCTACTATCCCTACCCGTTCACATCCTTGCTACAGTCAAACCTCCTAAGCAGATTATTAGCAAACTTGAGAGCAAAATGTCTCATTTTCTGTGGGGCACAACTGAACTTGGTAATAAGAGAGTGTGGAGGGCTTGGTCCAAGATCTCTTATCCAACATCAGAAAATGGACTAGGAATTAGAAGTATTCATGATTTCTTAAATGCTTTCTCTTGTAAATTGTGGTGGAAAGTGCAATTGAATGACTCAATCTGGGCTAAGTTCTTATGGTCCCTTCCTGAGTCTTCCAAAGCATGCCCTCTATGGAGGAGAATCTGCTCAGTCACTGAGTTCTGTAATTCCTCCTCTAAGATCATCCCTGGAAATGGTGAGTGCAGTTTCTGGAATGGAAAATGGTCAGGGGAGGGGGCTTTATACTATCAATAGCCTATCCTTACAATCCCTTTCCCTGAGTAAACTCTTGTTGAGGTTATAGAGAACAAAGAGAATCTAATCCCTATATTGGAGCCTCATTTGGCTACCGGCATATTGTCATTCCTGCAGGATATAAAACTATGCCACAACTACAAGGACAGATTGGTGTGGACTGCAGCAATTGATGGCAATTTCTCTATCAGCTCAACTTACACCAAGCTTAGGGACAAAAGGAGCTCAAGAGCTTCTCTTCGGAAGATTTGGAAAAGACAAATTCCGGGTAAGATATCTTTTTTTATCTGGAGGGTTATGAACAACCTGCTGCCCTTTGATGATATTTTGCTAAGATTTGGTTTCAATCTCCCATCAAAATGCTGGAAATGTAATGAGGTAGACTCTATTGACCATTTCTTCAATGCATGCCCTTTCTCTTTGGAAATATGGAGTAAAATCCACACTCTAATGGCGGTTAATCAAATGCATTTTAGCTCCATATGGGATAGGTTGTCTTTCTATATTAATAATGGTGCCATGTCTAAAATCCATAGTAACATTATCCTCATTCTCGGACTCACCACATTCTGGGAGTTGTGGAAGGCAAGAAATGCTGCTATCTATGATAATTCTAAGCCCTCCATTATATCTATAGTCTCTGCAATCAAGAGTCTCATCTTCTATGTTTTTTCTGCTTTCCCCATTCCCATCTCCCTACATAGTGATAACATCTGGTCCACCAGTGGTTTAATACCACCCATGCCTTTCAAATTAAAAACCAAGGTAACTATTTGCAGATGGAAACCTCCCATTTCTGGACTGAAATGTAATGTCGATGCTTCTTTCAAACCCGGAGAACTATCCTCTCATGGAATAATTTTTAGGAATGCTTGGGGTAAGTTGATGGCTGCTTTCTATGGCCAAAGCAGTGCTACCTCACCTCTTGAGGCAGAGCTGTTCAGCATTCAGTTAGCCATCAAGTTTTCCATTAGGGATAATCTTCATTTAGTTTTTTTGGAATCTGATTGCAAGAATGTTGTTAAATATATTGAATCCCCAATGAAAGCTCATTTTCAACTCTTCAATTTATGTAGAACGATAAAGGATATGCTAAGAGGGGTCTCACTGGTACATATCCATAGACAGGGCAATTTAGTGGCTGACTCTATAGCAAAATCTGGAGGAACCTGGATTTTAAACCAGCAAACAAGGAGAATTGACTGGTGTAATATGGACTCACGAACAAGGGGACTCATTCTTATGGATGAAATGCAAATGCCAAACCTGAGAACTGAAACCTTTTATCCTCCTTAATTGCTATGTTTTAACAGTATCATGTTTTCCTGGTCTTTCTTTCTTTAGGTTCCAATAATGCAATCTCAGCTCTTTTTTGGAGTTCCCTGTTTCTATCTTTCCATTGCTTTTTAGAAGTAATTCTGGACTTTAGTACTGCTGGTTTTCCCTTTTATTTTGGCTGCAGATCACGTTTTGCAGGGACCTAAGGTGGTCACCTGGAGCACTATTATCACATCCATTTCATGCACCACTACATCGTGCTCCCGCCAAACGCATGTACTCTCAGAACCAGCCAGGACGGCAAAACACATTATTATCTAGCTTAAGCCCTCTACATTGGTGGTGATCGACTACTGGTGAAGTTTTATTCCTTAGCTTTGCCATGTCTGGCCTTTTCATAAATTAACACATGGGGTGGAGATTTATGAAAGGGAATCACATGGAAGGTGCCTAGGTGCATCTCAGGATCTTTTTGATATCTCCTTCATGTGTAAAGGTGTAGGGATTCATGTAATTTTGTTTTCTCAAATCGACAATGACTCATCTTTCGTGTAATTAACTATCACTACTATTTTCATTTGAGGCATGGGGAGCCTTTTAATATAAACCCCAACCTATTAAAAAAAAGTTCCAACAATAAAAAAATTATTTTTTTCAAAATGTTCACAAACGCCAATTAAATAATAAATAAAATCCGCATGACTTTACATTGGTATTTAATCCTATTTAGTTTAGGAAAAGGTAATTGAATTTTCGGAACTTTTTGTTGCTTATTTAATGTGTTCTTCTTTTGATTATAACTCATATGATATAGCTCCGATTCAAGCCATTAAATTTTCTTTTTGTTCCTTATTCTCTTAAGAATATGGAATTAAAATGTGTAGAGCCAATTTTGGAGTTTATCATTTTATAAAATTCAAATTAAATTCTGCTGCACTCATCACCTTTTTTTTTGAAATCGTTGTGAATTGATCGACTGCACTTATTCTAGCCTTCGCCTTGTGAGTTGTGAGTGTTATACACTTGGTGAGTGACATACTAAACAAACAGGGAAGGGAGGAACACTTTCTACAAAAAAAATGTTTTCCTAGCAGTTCTTAGAGGGGATGGTGGACGATAATCCATCCGTCCCGCCTTTTTTGGCGATCCCAACAATCTACCATTGATAAACAACCCCGATGGTAGATGTGATAATCAATCACGTTAGGAACCACTAGATAGTTGGGCGCACCAACGGATTAAACCAAATGAACCTCTTGATCTAAATCGGGTTGTTGTTGCAATAAATGCGCTCATAAGTGAAGTACAATGATTGGCGAGGAAAGTATCCAATGCCTCCATCATCCACCAACAAGGACGATCTCAACAGTGTAGTCAACAACTTTCATGATTAGGCTAGTTTGGAAGAAGAATCTGTACATACTTCGGAAAGGCGATCACACCGAGGATCTTCTAGAAAGTATCGCAAAAGTAGAAGCCATTCTCGAAGGATTTCAAGTTCGTATTTAGGCGAGAGTTTGGATTCTTCCTGTGACATCAAGGGTTTAAATTATGACATCCCTAGATTTGATGGTCAGCATAATCCAACGAGGTATCTTGATTGGAAGCGACAAATTGAGAATCTCTTTAATCTAAAAAATTATCGGGAGAAAGAAAAAGTGAAAATGGCATAGTATTTCTTCACGAATTATGCGGCAGCATGGTGGAAAAATTGAAGGAAACAAATCATATGCCGGGAAGAAACCAATTGCAACTTGGGAGGGATTGAAGTCCAAGCTTCATTTATATCATGTTCCACCTACATATATGATGGAACAACATTCTTACTTGAGTGATATAAAAGCAGGGCAATCGATCTGTGGATGAATATTCACAAGATCTTGATTTGACCACGAGAAGGACTAGGATGAAGGAAGACGACGCATTTATAAAGAATCATGTTATAGAAGGCTTACGGAAATCTCCAAGTACCGCTTAAGATTCAACATCATTTATCGATGAGAGACTTATTTTTGAAAGCAAGATTGGTTGAAAGTACCTTGAGGCCGAGAAAGGCCCAGTTCGCATTTCCCAATAAAAAAATTGGGGTTTGATTCGGTAAACCTCATGATCAGTCGAGGAAGAGGGAGTATCGTGGGCGGCCGTGGTTCTATGCAATCCTACTTAAATCTGACTAATAGTCCCAGTGAAAGAAGGATGACGCCCTCTACTCAACAATCTAGCAGAAGCCCAAGTAAGTCTACTTCTTCTTCATCAAATACAGTTTCTTCTAATGCTCCTACTTGTTTCAATTGTAAAGAATGCTCGAATGTTGACAACAAACGAGAAGGGAGCCGAAGAAGATGAATATGCTGATATGCTAGCATTGTATGAAAGCGATGAAGAACATGTAGATGAAGAGATCATAAATGACCATGGTGAACAAGGTCCAGAAACACAAGGTAATTTCGTGTCACCAAGACTTGTCAACTCTCAAATGGCTGAATCAGAGGTAAAGCGTGTTAATATTTTCCATACTCGTTGCCTTATGAAAGATAAGAATTGTTCACTGATTATAGATGGTGGATCTTATGCTAATATTGTTTCTAATCTTCTAGTTAAATCATTGTCATTGCATGTTACTACTCATCCATCTCCATACAAACTTATTTGGTCAAATGGTCGTGGGGAGATTAGGGTTACTATACAATGCATGGTTATAAACCCAAGCCCATCTGTCGAACATGGTTTGAAAATGGACACTTGGACCTTTTCCAATTCATCGAAACATTTAAAAAAAATTCATGTCACCGAATCATAAACCCATAAAACCTTAAGAAGAAGAAGAAAAGGAGAAGAATGGTGATATTGTCTTTTCCCATTTTTAAAATTTTGTTTTTTCAAAGGGATATAATGGTCATTTTAAACAATTTCGGCTACAGTTCGGTTGTCAGGGTTAGATTGAAACTTTCAATCAAATAATAGGGTTAGATTTGCACTTTCATATTTTAAAGGGTTAAATTGGTACTTTCGAACTAAACAGAGTTATTTTAGCACTTAACCCTATTCTAAAATAACTAGTAAAACCAATCAAATTAAACCGCCAACGTTCTAACAACTATTTACTAATGAGAATCTAAGTAAATGTCTGATTAATTTGAAGTATGAGAAGGAAGAATAATATTTAAGAAAAACTCACATGTTTATTGATATTCAAGCAAAAAAAATGTTAAGCGCACTGAGTTTTTTCTTACGTCTCTTTGCTAATATTCTCTCTTTAACTAAAATAATAATGAAAAAGAACAACTTTACCAATCCCTCTAATAAACCCCGCTAACGTCTCTCGCCACAACCACAATATCAAAATTCGTCTTAAATCATGGTGTCTCTGCCTTTTAACGATAGTCTTCCACCATTCTACAATCCATTCCCATCCAAAAAACAACCCCAAACAAAACTCAATCGAGGGTTTATACTTCAAAATCATTGACCAACAGGTTGTGAATGAAAATGGATATTTTCACAATGAAGATGGAGGAAGGGGGTAATATTCATGATCATGTTAATAATTTTAGTCAAATAATATGTTGACTTTAATACACTGGGGAGGAAGTCGAGTGAAGAATAAACTTTATTGTTATTAGCTTCTCTGTTATTGTCTTATAAACATGTTGTGCATTCCATGTTAGTTGGGAGAACCACTCTTAAGTTTGAGGAAGTGGTTCCTCAATTAAGGGATAATGAGAGGATAATGAGAAGATAATGGAAAATAACATGCCCAATGGGAATGAAATGCCATCTACTACAGGTAAAAAAGTGCCAAATCAAGGGGGAATCGTCTTATGGAAGGGAGTGACTATGACGGAAGATTCCAACTGAAACACTTCAGTAATGTTAAGCGTTTCTACTGTGGTGAAAATGGTCACATCCAATTTAGATGTCATGTCATGGTGGATGATTTGAAAAGTTTAAGAAAGATGAAAGTCAGAGAAGATTGAAGAGAATGATAACTCGCGAAGTTGGTGATTCAAGATGATCATAATGACTTATATATGATGAAAAGCAATGAGTCGAAAAACTCAAGTTGGGTGTTGGATTGTGCTTCTTCTATGCACATTTGTCACGATAAATATTCTTTTGAAACTTAGCAGGTTGGTGGAGATTTTGGTCACGTGCTTGTTGGAAATTGTGAGAAGATGAAGATTGAGGTTGTTGGCATTGCACGCTTCAAGAATCACAATGGTGTTGTTAAGAGACTATTTGATGTGAAGTATGTACTGGGTGTTAGAACATAATTCTCCGGGAAAGATTCTAGTGGGCTCCGACCACCATTTAGGCCAAAATAGGGGAGCGTTGGCTTTGTCTCTGCGAGCACTATATCGTAGTATACTCATGTTAAATCCAGGTTCCGTTTGAATAAGAAATGAGTGCTCAAAATTAATTACTTAACGAGTAATATTTTGGGTATGTGGTGTATTAGAAATATCACATTGGAAATGGGAAGAAAATATATCAAGTATAAAGGTTAGAATGAAAACACTAAGAATATCAACTAGTGGTTTAGGAGACCTCGACTCAAGACCACATGCGAGATTTGGTTCGGTTTAGATCGGGACGTGACGGGTCGGATCGAGCCTCAAGAATGTTCGAGTAGGCCATTTTGGACAGTGGCCCAACTTTTATTTTTGAACCGTTTAACCCTCCTATTGCAGAGGCGTAAATCACTCATGGTCTTCCTCCATTTTCATTTCACGGCATGGATTGCTCTCTTCTGAATTGAAGAGGCATGAATTACTCCAAGATTACCTTATGCTCGTTAGTTTCCATTTCCGTTTAAAAGGCAGCCACTAGCCTCATTCTAAAGCACACAATACAACAGACCCTCCTCTCCTTTCTTTCCTCTGTTCTTATCGTTCATAGTCGCGGTGTTTTTTGAGTTCATCTTCTTTGTTCATCGAGTCTAAGGTAAGGCACTTGATTGTTGGTTCGATGGGTTCTGTCGTTGAGCTGTGCAGTGTAGAAAAGTATAGCAATTGTTGGAGATGTCAAAACGGTTATTCGGGTCAGTTTCGAGTTTGGGTCAAATGGGTTTGGGTTGGAATGGGTCGGGTCTGGTTGAAACGGGTCGAAGTCTGTTGGTAGGGTCGAAACGGGTTTAGGTCGAAACAGGTCAAAATTTGTTGGTCGGGTTCGGGTCGGATCAAAATAAGTCGGGTTGAAACGGGTCAAAGTCTGTTGGTCGGGTCGGGTCGAAGTCTGTTTATCAGGTCGGATCAGAAAGAAAGTTAGAATAAGAAAGAAAAAAGTTTTGAAAAATGAATTACGCTATCAGCTACTTTAAAATATGTACTAGCGTTTTCTAACATTTCACAAAAAAATATATTTAATATTTTTATATTTAGGAAAGAATAACAACATTCATGTATTTTGAAGCAATGGATTATGGGATAACACAATTTTGACCCACGATGTAATTTTCTAATATTGTGTAGAAATAATCAGTGTTGAATTTTGAGACCCTCTCATTCACTCATATATGCCCAACGGCAAAGTTTCAATTATTTTGAACTAAATAAATTACCACGGATAGGGTCAAAATTAGATTGGTTATGGATCAATCTAATTGTCGGTTATTTTCCTAGTTGATCATGAATCGAGTAATGTATTTTATTTCCCGGGTTGAATCGGTTACAAGTTGATTATACATCAGGTTGAATTGGGTTCAAGTTTAAGCGCATTCCGATTGAATCATGTTATAGTCGGAATAAGATTTCAAGTTGATTCGGTCGTGTTAGGTTAGAGTCCAGATTATCAAGTCATAATTGGATTTTGGGTTGAGTTCGGGTCGAGTCGGGTTTGGGTTTGAACCCAGATTATCAGGTCATAATCGGATTTCGGGTTGAGTTTGGTTCGGTTCAAGTTTGGGTTCAGGTCAATATTTTATGGGTCAGGATCGGTTCAGGTTGAGTTCGATCAGTTCGGTCCGGGTCAGGTAAAAAATCAGGTCAGATATTTACATCTCTAGCAGTTGTATCCTGGGATTAAGAATGCCATCGAACCGTCACACACTACCGGATGTTTTCATAATTAAGGACAAAGATCTTAATCTCACCTTCAACCATTTACTCCATTTGGTATAATTTTTCTTCTCCCATTTCATTTACTTAATTATGTTATTTATTTTCATACAGATTGTTTAGTTAATTGGAATTCATGTTCTTACAATCTTAATTCTTAAAAATAAATATTACCTATAATCCTCACCACTAATCAATCTGATATTGGGAAGTTCATAATAGAAGGAGTGATAAAAAAATTATCTAAGTTGTTCAAAAAAATATAAACTATTACGTTGCTGAAATTCATCATTTCCATTCAGTTTGAATTGTTTAGTAAACGGTTGTTTAAACTTGAGTCAAATATTTGGAAAAACAAATTCGATAAATTTATAGAAAATGTGCAAAAATTACCCTATAAGATTGAGAAAGTGCAAGAATGGCCTTGTAAAATCTGAAAGTGTAGAAGTAACCTCATCTTTTAGTCAAATTGTGCCATTTTACCCATTTAGATTATTTTTGGCATTGACCGATGTAAGTTCGGCGTTGACTAATAATTAAAAATAGAAATACCCATCTCTTACGGAAAAAACCTGAACTAAAAATAGAATGATCATTATACCCCAAGCTTCTTCTTCAACCCTAAACCCTAAGTTGCTTCTCAAACTTCAAACACTCTATACCCCGCCGCCGAGCGCCACCTATCCACCGCCACCGTC
>JAULKK010294174.1:0-13083 GCA_032355705.1 Rubia peregrina
ATCTTATCCATTATAATGATTCTTCTCTGGTCCTGTTTCAGTGAACCGGGTATGGTCTTGAATGTTGATTTTTATTGTCTCTTTTGCAAGGTAATTAAGCATGGTTCTTCAAGTTATTCTTCACTATCCTACAATGCAAGAATATACAAGAGCTCTTGTATTTTTTTCTTCATTTTGACTTTAATGTAAAGAAGCATCTCATGGTATGCCAAGCTAGGAAGTGAAGTTTCATCTCTGAGAAGCTCATAGAAAAAAAACCCGGGAACCAAGCTGCAATAAGCAAGATACTTCAAGAATGGACCAGTTTTTCGCAATGGAAAACCCAAGATTAGACTTAGTCTTAGAATTAAGGATAAGGCACTGGAATTTTTTTTTGTACATGTACTGAAGGAGGTTGGATGACATTTTTATTCACTTAGCATGCACCCATATTTTCCAACCATGGCTCTGTACATGTTTCTCACCCATAATATGTATATATATTGTTGAATAATTTATTTATAAGAGGCATGAAAAAGTTAATAACCTCCCTCTCCATGATTTTTATTCATATTTTGAAGTCTGAATCTGCATTCTTGTTAAGATAATTTTAACGCACTATGCACGTTTATGACATTTACGCATGTTTATGACATGCACACACGTGTATGACATGCACGTACAACACATACCCATACAGTTACTTAGTTTCATTAGGATATTAGTTTTGGATGGAACTTAGAAAAATTTAACTCGTGGATTATGAAATCAACAATATTGGTTGAAAGAATTTGAATAGGACTACAATAATCATAGTATAATCAAAATATGGTCATTTGGTTCTCATTGAGAAGCATGGTTTTGTAGAGTAATCCCCATTGGTAGTTTTCATGTGTAGCACATTATCCGAAATTTGGGCACAATAAGAAACCCATTCTGTTGCTAAACACTATCTATGTTTGAACAGTGCAGTTCCATTATATATCTAGCTCGCAGAGCACATATGGCGTGAAAAAAATAAAAAAAATTGCAACACTTCCCACATGAGCATATACTTGCTTACAGAAAATATTGTTTTAGCAACTTAAGTAGGTGAATCTTAAGAAGCACAATTACAGGATCCATTGTCTCAAATATTAAGAAACCAATTTATTGATGAAACCATTCACTAGTAACTTGAACCCGCAATATTTCTATATCAGTTGCCTTTAATGCATTCCATTTTGCGAGAAAAAAAATATATTTCCTCTTAATTTTAGGGGTTTCACATGCTCTCCAAACCATGAAGCGTAATCGTGAATGTTTTTTTCCAAAAAAATATTGGTGATTAGCAGTTTAACACTTGTTTCAAATTATCATTTAGTTTTACTCTAAATATTAGACCTATAGGCATGCAAAACGACACTCTGATGTAAATTTTACAGTAACATGTTCATAATTATTTTGCAACAAAGAAAACAATTGCATCTTATCAAATTTTATCAGTTCAGGAGAATTCAGATTATTCCTCAAAATAGATTTCTCCAAGTTCAACGGTGTATCTTTGGCTTTGATATTGGCTTTCGACTTTGTTTTTTCTCTTCAACCTGTATGACATTCCAACAATTGTTTGTTTTATCATGCCACATGAACCACAATTGCTGAACTATGTGCTGAGATTAAAAATACATCCCTTCTACACCCTAGCATAAAACTATCAACGTGCTTGGAAATTTTGGTGGTTCACTTTTATTTGTCATACCTTGGTTTTGAATGTAACTTCTCTGCAATAGATAACCCTTGATTAGACTTAGTCTTAGAATTAAGGAAAAGGTTCTTAAGATTTTTTTGTACATGTTCTTAAGGAGGTTGGAAGAATCTTTTATGCACTCAGTATGCACAAAGATTTTACAGCCGTTGTCCTGTATATATTTTCCACCCAAAATATGTATATATATTGTTTGAATAATTTAAATATTAGATGCATGAAAAGGTAATAAACTCCCCCTCATTTTATTTAAATTCCTAAGTGTGAACCTGCATTCTTGTTAAGATAATTTTCACGCACTATGCACATTTATGACTTGCACGTGAAAAAAACAAACACGAGATAATTTTGTAGATTCATTAGGAAATCAATTTGGGATCGAACATAGAAAATTTTACCTTGTGAATTATGAAATCCACAATATTGGTTGAAAGAATCTTCATGACACTAAAATAATCATAGTATAAACATAATATATTGGTTCTCGCTTAGAAGTATGGTTTTTTAAAGAGAAATCTCCATTGACTGTTTTCATGTCTAGCACATTATTCGGATTTGGGGCCCAATGAAAGGAACAATAAGAAACTCATTTTGTTGAATATTATCTCTATTTGAACTGTGCAGTTCAATTATATATCCGGCTTGTAGAGCAAACATGGCATGAAAGAAAGTGGAAAAATTGCAACACCTCCTGCACGACTCATAAACTTGCTTGCACGAAATATTTGTTTAGAAAATTAAGTAGGTGGAATCTTAAGAAGCATAGTTGTTTGCTCCATTGTCTCAAAATTTAAGAAACCAATTTATTAAAGAAACCATTCACAAGTAACACAAACCTGCAGTATTTCTATACCGGTTGGCTTTATTGCGTTCCATTTTGCTAGACAAAAGTAAACTTCCTCTTAATTTTAGGGAATTCACATGCTCTCCGAATCTATGAAGCATAATCATGGATGTTTGTTCCTCCTAAAAACTCTTAGTGAATAGCAATTTAACACTTGTTTCAATTTATCATTTAGTTTTGTTCCAAATCATAGATCCACCGGCATAAAAAATGTTACTTTTAGGTAGATATTACAGTAACAGGTTAGTAATGATTTTACAAAAAAGAAACCAACTGCTTCTTATCAAATTTTATCAGTTCAGGAGCATTTAGATTATTCCCCAAAATTGATTTGTCCAAGTTCAGCGGTGTATCTTTCGCTTTGACGTTAACTTTTCACTTTTTTTCTTTTCTTCAACCAGTATGACATTCCCATTCAGAAAGAGTGTGTTTCTTCATGCCACATAAACAACAATTGCATTGAACTAGGTGCTGAGATGAAAATACTTCCCTTCTACACCATAGCAAGAAATTATCAATGTACTTGGTAATGTTGGTGGTTCACTATTATTTGTCATACACAACCCATGATTAGACTTAATCTTAAATTAAGGGAAAATACTTAAGATTTTTTTATGTGTTCTTATAGAGGTTGGACAAAAATTTTATGCACTCAGCATGCACCCAGATTTTTCAACCATTGCACTTTGCATATTTCCCACCCAGAATATGTGTATATATATTGTTTGAATAGTTTATTTAAAATAGATGTTTGAAAAGGTAATAACCCCACCCACCCCCCAATTTTATTCAAATTCCGAAGTGTGAATTTGCATTGTTAAGATAATTTTCACACACTATTCATGTATAAAAAACAGATAATTTTGTGGATTCATTAGGAAATCAATTTGGGATCGAACGTAGAAAAAAAATTAACTTGTGGATTAAGAAATACACAATAATGGTTGAAGAATCTTCATGACACAAAAATAATCATAGTATAAACATAATAAGGCCAATGGTTCCCGCTTAGAAGCATGTTTTTTTTAGAGAAGTTCTTGAGCTGGTTGAATGAAATTTTTATTCACTCTTCTTGAACCTAGATTTTAAAACCATTGCACTTTATATGTTTCTCACACAGAATATGTGTGTTTATATATTTTTTGAATAATTTATTGATCAGATGCAAGAAAAGGTAATACCCCCCCTCCCCAATTTTATTCAAATCTTGAAACATGAATCTACATTCTTGTTTAGACAATCTTCACGCACTATCCACATTTATGACATGCATGTGAAAAAAAACCTTAGGTAATTATGTAGATTCATTACGAAATACGTTTGGGAACGAACTTAGCAAAATTTAACTTGTGAATAATGAAATCCACAACATTGGTTGAAAGAATCTGTATAACGCTACAATAAGCATAGTATAAACATAATATGGCCTTAGGTTCAAGCATAGAACAATGGAGTTTTAGAGAAATCTCTATTGCCAGTTTTCAAGTGTAGCACATTATCTGAATTTGGGGCACAATGACAGGAAAATTAAGAAACCCATTTTTGTAGTTGAATATTATGTCACTTTGAACAGTGCAGTCCATTATATACCCAACTCGTAGATCACAAATGGCATGAAAGATGGTGGAAAAATTGCAACACTTCCCGCACGACCCATAAACTTGCTTGCACAAAATGTATGTTTTAGAAAATTAAGTAGGTGGAATCTTAAGAAGAGTCAAAATTTAAGAAACCAATTTATTTACAAAACCATTCACAAGTAACATGAACCTTCAATATTTCTACATCGGTATGCTTTAATGCCTTTTATTTTGCGTGATAAAAGCAACACTTCCTCTTAATTTTAGGGATTTCACATGCTCTTTAAACCCATGCTTGCTCAGAAAATTCTTGGTGAATAGCAGTTTAACACTTGTTTCAAATTATCATCTAGTTTTCTCCTAATCTTAGACCCATCGGCATAGAAAATGGCACTCTTATGTAAATTTTACAGTAATAGGGTCAAAATTATTTTGCACCAAAGAAACCAACAGCTTCTTATCAAATTTTATCAGCTCAAGAGCATTGGAATTTTCCCCAAAATTGATTTCTCCATGTTCAACAGTGTATCTTTCACTTTGACATTGGCTTTCCATTTTTTTTCTCTTCAATCAGTGTGACATTGTTATCCAGAAAGAGAACCCATGATAATTATACCTAGGTTTTGATTGTAACTTCTCCAGAATGGACAACCTATATGATAAGACTTAGTGTTAGAATTAATGAAAAGGTACTAAATGTTGTTTTTAGACAACCCATATGATAAGACTTAAGGAGGTTGAACAAAAAAATTATGCACTCAGCTTGCACACAAATATTACAACCATTGCATTATAGATATTTCCCACCCAGAATATGTATATACATTGTTTTAATAATTTATTTACCAAACGCACGAAAAGGTAATAACCTCCCCCCAATTTTATTCAAATCCTAAATTGTGAATCTGCATTCTTGTTAGGATAATTTTCACGCACTATGCTCATTTATAACACGCACGTACAAAACAAACCTAGATATATAATTATGTAGATTCATTAGGAAATCAGTTTGGGATTAAACATCAAAAAATTTAACTTGTGGATTATGAAATCTACAGTATTGGTTTTAAGTATCAAAATAAAACAACAATAATCGTAGTATAAAAATAATATCGCCATTGGTTATCTCTTTGAAGCAAGGATTTTTAGAGAAATTGCCATTGGCAATTATCATGCGTACCACATTATTTAGATTTGGGGCACAATGAAAGCCACTATAAGAAATCCATTTTGTTGTTGAACATATTATCTCTTTGAAAGTGTGGTTCCATTATATATTTTGCTCACAGAGCACACATGGCATTAAAGAAAGTGGAAAAATCGCAATACTTCCCGCACAATCCATCAACTTACTTACACAAAATATATATATTAGCAAATTAAGTAGGTAGAATCTTAAGAAGCATAGCTGTAGGCACCATTGTCTCATACTTTAACTAACCCATTTATTTACGAAACCATTCACAAGTAACATGAACCTGCAATATTTCTAAATCGGTTGGCTTTAATGAGTTCCATTTTGCGAGAAAAAAGCTGTACTTCCTCTTAATCTTAAGGAATTCACATGCTCTCAAAACCCATGAAGCATAATCAAGAATGTTGCTTTCTCCAAAAAAACACTCTTGGTGAATAGCAGTTTAACACTTGTTACAAATTATCATTTAGTTTTGCTCCAAATCTTAGACTCATCGGCAAAGTAAACAACGCTATGAGGTAAATTTTACAGTAATAGGTTCATAATTATTTTGCAACAAAGAAATCAACTGCTTCTTATTAAATTTTATCAGTTCAGGAGCATTCAAATTACTCCCCCAAATCGATTTCTCCAAGTTCAACGGTGTATCTTTTCGCTTAGACATTGGCTTTCCACATTTTTGTCTTCAACTAGGATGACATTTTCATTGAGAAAGAGCGTGTTTCTTCGTGCCACATGATCCACAATTTCTTTGAACTTAGTGCTGAGATGAAAAATAAACCCCTTCTACACCATAGCAAAAACTCAATATTTTTTGGTAATGTTGGTGATTCACTTTTTTGTCATACCTATGTTTTGATTATAACTTCCCCGCAGTGGACAACCATGATTAAACTTAGTCCTTGAATTAAGGAAAATGTACTTAAGATTTTTTTGTACAAGTTCTTAAGGAGGTTGGATGAATCTTTTGTGCACTCAGAATGCACACAGATTTTACAACCATTGCACTATATATATATATATATTTCCACCCATAATATGTATATATATTGTTTGAATAATTAATTTATTAGATGCGTGAAAAGGTAATAACCCCCCCCAATATTTTTTTATTCACATTTTGAAGTGTGAATCTGCATTCTTATTACGATAATTTTCACGTACTATGCACGTTTATGACGTGCACGTGCAACACATACCCCGATAATGATGTAGATTCATTAGGATATACGTTTAGGATGGAATTTCAAAAAAAATAACTTGTGGATTATGAAATCCCCAATATTGGTTGAAATAATTGGAGTCACACTACAATAATCATAATATAATCAAACTTTGGCCTTTTGGTTCTCGCTGAGAAGTATGGTTTCGTAGAGAAATAGCCATTGGTAGTTTTCATGTGTAACACACTATCTAGATTTGGGGCACAATAAGAAATCCATTTGGTTACTGAACACTATCTCTCTCTCAATAGTGCAGTTCCATTATATATTTAGCTCGCAAGGCACACATTGCATGAAAACAAGTGAATTTTTTTCTACACTTCCCACACGAATTATAAACTTTCTTGCACAAAATATATGCTTTAGCAAATTAAGTAGGTGGAATCTTAGCTACCTATATCGTCTCTTCCTCACGTAGGTCAGAAAAAGTTTCGAATGAGCAACATACTCTGGATTATTTTTTTTATAGTGAAGACAAGGTTCTTAACATTGAACTTGTTTGGGAAAAATTGCCATTTTGCATAAACTCAGGTCCATATTTTTGGTCATTCCATCGGGTGAATCATATTGCTAGATTGTAGGAAATGTTAAAACCACATTGTACTTCATTGTTAAAATAAATCATCCTTGAAATGTTAATTCCTTCCTACTAAATGTATTTCACAAGTTTATAGTATTAAATTGTTTTTTTTAAAAAAAATCCAGAATGCAGAGTATCAAGTTTCAGAGTTAGCAACACTCCTCATTGTCTTGGTCTACTAACATCTCGGTAATCTTGGGGTCAATCTTGACATCCTTATTCTCTTTCTCCCCCTCATCCTCCTCCCCATCGTCATTAGCCTCATCTTCCACTTCCACTTCATTGTCGGAGAACATTGGCTTGAAGTTTGGCATTTTCTCGAAAAATGCAGGGTCGATGCTCAAGCCTGAAGAAGTGATGAACTTAGCGGACTAGCTTCTACGACACCCACCTCTGCTTTTGCAGCACTAATGTCCGCACGTAAAAACACCATGTATCTACTGTTTGTTTTCTTCATGGAACCTCTTAAAGATTTGGCAGTGCCTACAAAAAACAAATTTCAAAATTATGTTTAATTTAAAAACGGTTTAAAGAAAATTAAAAAATTGAACTATTAAAGAAAAGTAACTCACGGGATGGAGATGCCTCCTCCCTTTGAGTTGCGGAATCCCTAGCCCTCTAAGCCTCTTTAGCATTTTCTCCATGGACGACATTCACGAATATTTGTTATCAAATTCCACACTCAAATGTCTCTGCTCAAACCACGAATTGTCATAATAATATAGGTGGATTAGTCTATCAACAGACGTAATACCCCATTTCCTATACATGGTTGTGATCAATCCCATATAGGGGAGGTCCTTCTTCTTCCATATAGGGGAGGTCATTTATAACCAGTGTTTATCTTAACTCCATCCATGACATAATAAAATAGCATCAAATTTCCTATAATTGGCTCACAAGCGTAACCCCCCAGAAAACAATATATTCATGCATATCCACTCGTACACTAACCTATGTTCCATATCTAGAACACCTACATCATACTTTTCTATTTAACCCGGTGTCGATCCCTCCCTATAAAAATATTTCCTAGCCATATCCATTGGGCATATGGGTGTGCATTCAGTAATGCAAGGCCAATGTTGTTAGTGGAAAATTTCTAAGGAGCCTTAGGAAAACAAGTTTTAGGGTTGGTGTACTGACAGCCTAACACATTATTGATCATAAATTTGGTTACCGGGATCAATACACCATTAACTTTAGTAAGATCATAGTTGTTTTTATTCTGACTTAGGTCGGCATAAAACTGTACTACCCGACTAACTTCAATAATATATCAAATTATGAATTCTCAAAATGATCAAGCTAAAATATTTTATGTTCAAGTGCCCAATGTAAGAAGTATGATTAA
This sequence comes from Rubia peregrina, assembly GCA_032355705.1. Classification (NCBI taxonomy): domain Eukaryota; kingdom Viridiplantae; phylum Streptophyta; class Magnoliopsida; order Gentianales; family Rubiaceae; genus Rubia; species Rubia peregrina. The sequence continues at coordinate 8,503 of JAULKK010294174.1, forward strand.
CCTTAGAGTTCATGCATTTACGACGAATGAAATCGATGTACCTTTGCTCCACCCTCTCTTTAAAGAATTTCTGACTTCACCCTATCTCTACGAACCACTCATAAGCCCTTGGAGATGCTTGGTGATGCACTATCACTCCCTGACTCCACACCATTGTAATCAAGGTTCCGAACTTTGTGGTGAAATTTGGGAGAAATTGTGTAGACGAGGGTGATGACCGATTTGGGGATTTTTGAATTCTAAACCCTCATTTTCTACAGTAAGAGTCAGTTTTGAGTCCAAAATTCACCCAGGAACTATTTATAGAAGCCATGACAAAGTTCCGACTGAGTTACTTACTCTTAATCAGTTACGAGTTCATAACTGGAATGATGGGCCAATGGAAATTAGAATCATTAAATTCTATTCAAACCCAGATTATTACACAAGTTTCAACACGAATTCCCTCTCTTTTTGCCTACCAAAAACTTTCTTCCATTACCTTTCATCCATTCATCTCAATCCATCCACCATTTCTCAGACTTTCCTTCCAAAGGACAAGGTAAACCCTTGCTCACACTCACTATATGAAATGTAGTTCAAATTTCTACTGATTTTGGGGCATTGTGGTAGGGTTATTGTGCCTAGTTACCCATGTGTGAGTTAGGGATTTTTTGTGTTACAATCCATATGAAGAATTGAAATTGTTAGCATGAAACTCATGTGATTTAAATTATTTTTTTAGCATATTGTGCATCTAATTTCCTAGGGTTTAGCTTAATGTCAAAATTATCTTGTATTAATTTACTACTTCCATTTCAATTGTATTGCTCTAGGGTTTTTCAAGTACATGTAGTGTTTCCCTAGGGTTTATGAAAAAGATACTGACTTCCATACATTAATTTAGGTAGTGAAATGTCACAAAAAATAACTTAAGGTGAGGTGCCACCTATGGAAGAAGGAAATGATAACCCGAGTGGAAATGAGGATGATGAAGAAGAGGGCATGAATGAGGTTGGATTAGAAAGAACGCATTGTAGGACATTAGAGCGGAGAAGTTCAAGGTAGTATTGACGTTGTTATTTCTCAACTAGTTGGGTATATGTTTGTCAGAGGAACGTGCTAGGTGGTCTAGTTTAGTTTGGAAGGTTGGCAGAACAAGGGTAGACATAAAATAGGATAGTTGGCACGAGGTCCCAAAGGAGTACAGAGGCATCCTATAGATGGAGTGCAAGGTACCGATAGTGATATTGTATTACAATCCATGAAAATTTAATGTACTACTTTCCTAATATGATTTAATTAATTGTTCACTTGTCGGCCCTATCTATTTTAAAATAGAGAAACTTTGAAATCGATGCTCCAGACATGGAGGTTTTGAGAAAAAACAACAATGAGGATGTTATCGAAGATTTTGAGAAAGCACAAGAACACATTTTCCATGGATTACATATTCTTCCATAGGAAAGGAGAACTTCCATGGTTAACATATACACACATTCAATAGAAAATTTTGGGAGATGCATAGGAGAAGGGCCTTGGAAAATGAAGGAAACATTAGTCCTTTTCTATACAAGTTTGTGCATATTTGGCTTACCGATATTTAATTTTCACTACTCTATGAATTCATAACATAGGGGATTAGGGATGAAAAGAGAGAAAATGCGAAGAAGAATGAATATTATCATCGAAAGAGTCGCGGTGGCTATGGTTTGACGGCCATCGAATTCATAAAATAATATTTTGAGAAGGATGTACAACTTGCTTTTGAGGGTGGAATAATGGAGGAGGAGGCAAGATCCTCGGTAAAGCCAATCGGTGTGGAGGAGATCGAGAGGCTTGATTTATTCCTAAGGATGGCGGATTAACTAAACCGTCGGAAATTGAACTTGCAGAATGAGTGGTATGCTGTATTTTACTATTTAAATTTGATTTAATTAATTGTACTAACTTGTCAATTTTTCCTCATGCATATTTTAATCACCTCACATATGTAGTCTAAACTGAAATAAAATCAAATAGAAGGGAACTTTGATCCGACGGGTAAAATTGCCATCCTTACTAAATCTACGGTTAAATTAGATTACCCGGGTCGTGCTAGGGGTGTAGAGGCCTTCTTAACACAAAAAGATTCATTTGGAATTGTGTGCTACAATAGGGAAAAACCGTCTAGGATGTACATTTTGCAAAAAAAAGAAGCAGTCATACGAGACAAGCGCTTAGAGAAACTAGACCTTTTGATAAGGAAGTTAATCCAACACACCATTCTACCTATCCCAAAAAATTTGGATGACTTAACACCAAATTGGACTCCACCATCCAGAGGTTCACGAAACTCGCTAGGTGAAGTTGAGTTCAACCACGTGCCAAGGCTTATAACACCAGCGGAAGAAGACAATAACTTGGACAAGGCGATCATGTCACCACCTAAAAAGGTAGTACCATTTTTTTAAAACTTTAAATCAATACATATTTGGATTTGGTTATAATTTAATTTTTATTATTTAATACCATTTAGTCACCAATTTCATGTGAGCTATATATTGATCAAGGCGAGAATGGTATGGCTCTCCATGTCACAGACGGTGTTATGTACGTTGCGATGCGACATTATCCTGGAAAACCAATTACGGATGGTACTTATCTAGTTTGTTGAAAAAATCGTTGGTGTTTAACACCGAATTTCCAATTCAAGATGGAAACCACAATAATTGTTTCTTTTTTTTACCTTGTCAACTAATTTTTTCTGACCCGACAACGAATAATCATTTAAAGAAGGCACCCCTCAAGACACTAAAGCCAGTTAAACAAACACCAAAGAATGATGGAGCTCCTTTTACTAGGTCTCAAGTGAATAAGATTTCACCTCAATACGTTAAGGTATTTTTGATTAGTTTACTACCCACCCCCGTAGCTCAACAGACTTATTTTCTGAAAAAGAACGTGTTTTTGGTGCATAAATAGATATCATCGCCTCATAGATTGACTATGTAGACCTTTAAAGATGTGAGCAAGTGAACTAAACCGTAATGTCCCTCTACATATTGTAATACATTTTTTAATCATTAGAATTCACATTTTAGGTAGTAATAATTATTGTATGGTATTAATGATGTCAATTTCTCTTTGGAGGTACATGTATTACATTGTGTGCCAAAATGCAAAGGGTTGTGTGACCTATTTGTGCCCCATGATGACTCAAACAATTGGATTCACATTCGAGGGATGGATCACCTACATCCGCAAGAGTCTTGGACGGAGAGATAAAAAATTATTCATAGCGCCATGCATTGAGCGGTGATGGTTAGATACTCATTTTAATTAACGAAATTAACGGACTTAATAGCATAAAATGTTTTTTATATTAATTTTCTTGCAGGGACCATTAGAGATTACTTTTATAGTCTTGGTGAAGAAAGGTGTTTTTTTGGATTGATCTGTTACATTTCCCAACATCGAAAATGTTCATCAAAATTTTGGGAGCCTTCATCAATGACACCACAGAGTTAAGTAATAAGACTTTGGGTGTAGTAGAAATCAAGGTTTGTCATTTATTACTATTCCATATATTCAAGATATATGCCTACTTAGAATGCTTTTAATCAGTACAAAAAAAGCACAAACTTGGGAGTGCGGGTATTATGTAATGCTATACACTTCCGAGTCCATTCAACAAGTGTGAGTGGATTACCTAGAAATTAACAAAGTAAGTTTTGCGCCCCATTTGTTGTCTATAATTAGATTTTGTGTGAGCCTAATTGTCATATTTTCATGCCCACTGATTTTTCAGGTCAACAAAAAACTTTATTCACAAGATGATATCAACGTGGCAAGAAACTTCTTGGCTAGGTATTTAGTAAACACCCGGTCGGCATCAATTAGAAGTCCAACCGTGGTTTAGATTCGTGTGTGATCTAATTTGTAGTGTATATATAAGGATGACGCATAATGTGTAGAATCAAATTTGCTAGAACTATGTTCCTATCTATAGTTTTTTTTCATGTTAGCATAGTCCATAGATTTTTTATAGTTAGCTTAAATTACGATGACATATGTTCTGGGGAATAGAATTGGCTAGATTTATATTCCTATCTATATAATGGGGTTTCGTTAGCGTATTCTATAGATCTTTTTGTGTATTGGACCTCTTATATCAGGCTTTTCTATAGCGTGGTTTAATATATAAGTTCTTATTATATTGACATCAATGACCGAAATAGTTCCGATTGAGGAACTATGTCCCAGATTATTGTATACTACTTTCTCATAGACCATATTTGGTGTTCCAGTCTCGGAACTGAAGGTCCAAATCGGTCCCAGATGTAGTAATGTAAAATTCATTTTTATGCATTATTCTGCATCGAAATACAGTGGCGGGTTGGAAAGTGTGATAGATGCAGGGACTAAATGCAAAGGATATAAATTAGGTCTGACCTTATTTTCCTCTTTGATGACCAACTTCCAGTTCCGATTTCATAACCCAGGTTCCGACCTCGTAAGTTATGAAAGGAGGTTTTTAGGACCGGTTCAAAGGTAGAAAATAACTGCCTTCGAAGAGTGAAATTTTAAAGGTGATTTCTCAATGTGACTTTGAACGATGAC
>JAULKK010294193.1:0-13081 GCA_032355705.1 Rubia peregrina
ACTTCAGTATCTAAGAAAAATTCCTTTGGTAGGAGAAAAAGCTTTAGAAAAATTCAAAACTGAAACCACAGGTAATAGAACTACTAGTTACAGTTTAGGATATGCAATGAGAATAGTAAAGGAAGAACTGACAAAGTTCTGTGAATTAATAAGAACACAGAAAAAACTTAAAAAGTTTAATAAAAGATGTTGTTCTATATCAGGAGAAAAACCTGTAGAATACGGTTGCAAAACCGAATTTAGAAAAAAATAAATTATTTTTTAAGAAACGTTCTAACAAATATAAATTTGTTAAAAAGAAAAAGAAATTTCACACTTTTTTCACAGATACGCTATCGACTGGTTTCTAATGTTGGTTCATATTTTATCCAACATTTAAATTCAATCATAAAATTTATTCAAAAAAATAAAAATTTGACAACTTTGCTGGACATGGTCATAAAAATTCCAGTGCCTGTTTTCCTCAGCAAATATATGCTGCAATTCTCCCGGGAAAATACCCTTGGATGCACTATTTATCCTTACCAAGCCAAATAAGAGTCCATTGTCTACCTATTTGTCACTTCTACCAAAAGCCAATTGTGAAACCAGTGACCAAATACTACCACCAGTTTTGTTCGCTTCATTTGCCTCCAACAAGTATTCAGGGTCTCGCCAGAACTTGATAATATGGAGACTCTCTTCTACTGTTGATCTCTGTAGAACGATACGGGCATCATAACCCTTCCTTTTCATTTCCATGCATATACTAGACGGATCATTCTCAGTGACCGTAACCATGTACAACCAGCCCTTGTCAGATAATAGCTTGTCTGCTACCGGCAAAATCCTATCAATAACACATCTTCCATTCTCCCCTCCAGCCCAAGAGGAGTTGATCCCATCACCACCAACCTCTTCTTCTGGAGTTGGCACATATGGTGGGTTTACAACTATCACGTCCACCAATCCTTTAAGTCGAGCCTCTAGCCCTGAGGCAATGTCGGTTTTTACCAACTCTGCAGCAACCCCATGTGCTTTAAGTGTCTCGCTTGTCACTCTCAATGCATGAGGATTAATGTCAGTCGCAAGAAAGTAGGATCCAGAGTCTCCTCTTCCGAGTATAAGGGCAAGTGAAGTAATTATGTATCCACTGCCACAACCAATTTCTAAGCAGATTTTGGGAGAATGCCCAAGCAAGTTATTTCGATCAGCTAGGAGTGCATCCACCAGTGCAAATGAGTCGTCACATGGTTCATAAACTTCAGGATGTGAACTTACTAAACGTATTTGGGCAATTTTGTGAGGCATCATTCATCAATTCTTCTAGAATACAATTTACACCTTCTACTGGCTTACAAAGTAGATTGATCACTGTAATAAAAAATCTACAAATTAGTAATCAGTTCGCACATTAATGCAACAAAGCAAGGAGAAAGGAACAAAGTAAAAGAGCCAACCATTTACAAGACTCTGCATATTTGCATATTGAGGTTACTGATGTCAGCCAATGAAATAAATTACTCAAATTGATACGTGACTTTAATTTTTAGTTGGAATAATTTATTGCATGTAAATAGCCAAATAATCATATGATATAGTGAAAAATAAAAATGTACATTTATCTTTATGATCTATCAGAAAATGTATCTTTGCAATCTTTTGAACAGAGTGAAGGAATCAAGTCATCTCTGAAGCATTTCCGGATATAATGTCACACAATATTCATCTCTAAAGCCAACATATTCTTTTACCCATGCAATCATTGTCGATGTGCATAGAAAGGTTCTTTTAATGCATGTCCATGCAACATGCAAGAGTAAAGGGGGTGTTCTGCATCCGATACCTAGTATTACAAAATTTCCAACGCAACAGTGAAATGACCCTTAATAGAGCGCAAACTAAAGAAAACACAACTAGTTCAGTTCTGAACATACTACCAAAGAAGATGGTCGTGGAATCCGTAGAGGAAAGGATACAAAGAAGGCGAGTGCAAAGATGGTGTATTTCAGAGACTATGAAATCCAGGTCAAGGGGACATGTGATGATGGTGGTGATAGACACAGTGAGGGCAAAGAGAGAAGAAGAGGAGTAGAGAGGTAACTAACTGTAGGCAACTGGAAGTATTCAAGAACTGGTAGGACTACACCATGTGTCTGTGCTGGTCCATGATATTAAAAATACAGTTTTAAGAAACTATATATTGATCTCTGTTCATCAACACACAGTTTTATCCACCCTGAACAGAACCAGAGTTTTTGGTTGTTACTCCACTCAACGTAGTTGATCCGGGTAAAATAAAAACTCTAAAATTAATAGATTAATGTCAAAGGTTGGAAAATAATTTCTTTTCATAACCTGGGCAACCTTTGTATTTTTAACCCCATATATGGTGTACCTTAACTATTTTGAACATGTATTTATGATATGGATAAAAAAGGGGCAGATATGATTATTTAAAGTGCACGTCAACACTGGATTACAATGTTATGTTTACAATCATAAATTATAGGATTCAGTACTCAGTACCCATAGTCCCATATAGCACATAAAAATCGTGCAGAGATAAGTTTAATGGCAACTCACGGACACGGGATAATCGTATGAGACACACCCTTGGTTTCATAGAGATCATAGGTGTATTACCGCAATCTTTTACCCTGTTAACCATCACAAAAGGTTGATAAAAATTCAACCGGCTATTATCATATCTCACCAGCCACCACCTAACCATTCCATTATTTATGGTTAAATTACGTGTCTGCAGTCTGTGCCAAAGCAAGACCAGAACCTACGTTTACATTCGAATTACGAAGCACACATTCGAAAATTCAACCCTAACTTCATTAGAGAATAGGCTTAAGCATGTTATAATCACTCTAAACCTAAACGCAATGCGAATACTCGTAATCGTATTACTGGTGACTTTCAGCTGCTCTATACCTTTAAAATTTTAAATTTGCTTAGGAATACATCAATTTGAAAATCCAAATGCTACCTAATTGTTTCAAATGCATCAGTAAACGAGTGCCAGGAAGACATTAATTCCAAGGATTACCTGTCTTTTACGGCGGTAGTTAGGACTACGGCGGCGGCGAGTCACGGCAGGGAGACTGTTGCAAAGAGAAGGGCGCAAGGGGAAAGGGGACGGTTAAAATCATCGCGTGGAGCGCGAGTCCTTGGTTTCAGCTTGATTTTTTCACGAGACAAAATGAGTGTCCACTTTATGCAAAATTACATGTGTCATGCATTGCCCACTTTTACAAATTGTTCTTAAAATGTTCCCATCTTTAAGTTTATTGTTCCAATTTTATTCTTTTACCGTGTAATAACCGGTTAATTCAATTCAATACTCCAATCAAAGGTCAATGTATATATAAAAAAACTTTTTTAAGGACCCTTATGCAAGCTTTCACCAATAAGTGTATTTGGAAGGGACTTGATATGCAATTAAATGTATATTTAAAGCATGTAAAATTTTAAAGAGAAAAGTGCATATATAATCCTACATAGTACACATAAGAGTAAATATAACTCTGTGATAATTTAAAGTGAAAATATAACCCTAGATAGTTAGTGTATCGTATAATATAACATTTTTCGGCAGTTTGAGATCGAATTATGTTAAAAGGACAAATTTAGTCCTGGCCGGTTTATGTTTAAAAAATCAAAAAACTGCCAATTAGGTAATGGCCATATTTCCCTTACACATCTTCTTCTTCTTCTGCAAATTGCCACCAAATCTGTAAATTTCCTTCATCACCAAATAACACCAAATTGCCCCTTCCTCTCCTTCACCAAACCTGCAAACTTTCTCCACCACCCACCAAATTACGCCCCTGAATCAGCCTCTAACCGCCACCGCAGAGAACCCGACCCAACCCGAGAACCCAAAGAACGATCGAGCAGTGGGAGTGGTGTTCGTGGTGGTCGGGGGTGGTGTTCATGGTGGCACTGGAGGTGTGGGGGTGGTTGTTGACTCTACGTCGATTGAGCGGCGAGAGATGGTATTCGTGGTGGCCGGGGTGGCAATTTGCAGAAGAAGAAGATGGGTGGTATGCGTGGTGTGTGTTTTGGCATCGCGGAGGGGGTGGCCGTGGCAGTGGGGTTGTTTTTGCACTAAAAATAGTTAGGGTTATTTCACACTAAAAATTATCTAAGGGTTATACGTGCACTTATTGAAGTTATATAGGATTATATTGGTACATCTCCCAATTTAAAATCATACAGATAACTTACTGCAATTCCATCAAAATTTGTCACGACTATGGCTTGTCGTGGGCTTGTCTTCGGTGTTGCATTACGATTTTTCTCCGGCGGTGCCAAGTGGTAGATGTGGCTTCGGGTTTCACTCTGGCGGTGGCTCCTTCTTTTTGATTTAAAGAAGACATCGATCCTTATCCATTCTTCAACGGAAAATTGGCCATGGTCGCTGACCCCTCTTCTTCGGCTATTATAAGTTTTGTCGTCTCCTCTAATTTTATCCCCTCCAGATCTTTCCTATACCCCGCACAAGTTCATTGCCACTCTGAAGCTCTTGGAGATTTCAAGGACAAGTCTCTTCATTCCAAACTCTTCTTCCAATAAAAATGCATCGCTGAAGTTTTTAGTTGCAGACCTAATGTCAGCAAGTGAAAAGTGGCACATCACTTTGGAAATTATCTTTCCAAATCATCCACGAGTAATGTGCATAATCACAATCAAAATTATGATTGATAAATATTCAATGCTTGCAAAACTGCATCAGACATTTAATGTTGGATTTCTGTTCTTGAGAAGCAACCACCGAAGAAAAACCCGCAACCACCACCATGAATAAACGGAGCTTTCATCAGAGACAAACCCATAACCACCCACCTTGAAAAATCTAGATCCACTGTCGTAGAGAAACCCAAACCCACCCACCACCACGAACAAACGGAGCCATTGCTGGAGAAAAACTGAAGTCACCACACTGAAGAAACTGAGCCACTACCGGAGATAAACTAAAGCTACCACCGGAGATAAACCCAAATTTACACAATCGTGAAAATGGGGAAATCGTACACACAGTTATAAAATTCCACTCTTTTATGTTAATTATTATTTATTTGAGTACCAAATCCCTTCTAGATACTTAGAAGTGAAAGTTTGTAAAAAAGGTCCTTAAAAATGATGAATTTATAATTTTTACCATATTGACCTTTGACTGGAGCGTTGACTTGAATGAACCAGCTGTTAGATGGTGAACAAACTCGGAACAATTGACTTAAAGTTGGAAACATTTTAAGAACAATTTGTAAAAGTGGAAACAAAACTTGTAATTTTTGCATAAAAGTGGGCACCATTTCTATCATTTTCTCTTTTCACGATTAATGTGTGTACTCTACTTTCTTGGCGATTTAGGCATGAGAATATACTCCCTTCTTCCCACAACTATTGACCACCAATGATCATCTTTGACCGCCAGTATCTCTAGTTATATATATATATATCAAATTTGCAAAAAAAAATAGATATTTAAAAATAGATATTAATATGAATCTAACAATATCTCACATGATATTTTTATCATATTTTAACTTATATTAATGGTCAAAGTTTACTAAATTTGACTTCGAAAAAGTAAAGTGACCAAAACTGGTGGAATGCAGGGGAGTATCATCCTAGAGTATTCAGTTCACACATTAATGCAACAAAGAAGGGAGAAAGGAACAAAGTAAAAAACCTAACATTTAGTATACTTGCAATAATTTGATGCATGCAAATAGCCAAATAAACATATGACATAGTGAAAGATAAAAATAAAGTACAGTACATATATCTTTATGATCTATAAGAAACTGTATCTTTGCAATCATTTGAACAGAGTAAAGGAGGTAAGTTGCAGTTAATGGTTCATTAGAGTGTTTAATTTATTATGAATGGTACATCTCAAATATGATGTTCGTGCACAATATTGAAAAACTTATTGTTCCAACAAAAAAAACATTAATTGTCACATTCTCTATTTAATACACGATTGTGAATCCATGACTCAGGATGCTGAGAACAATATCTATCATATTTTGACAATTAAGCAAACTAGACATGATTTGACTTCTATGATTCTATCTATAACCACGCCAAACATGCTATTCGTTGGTAGTAAAAACCTCACAACTAGGAAAATAACCTTAGTAATCACTCAACCAAAACTTCTTTTAGTACTACCTAGTGACATATAGGAAACCAAAGCACCATGTATTACACATAAAACAATGCTAGAGAGGGAGATTCCTTCAGTTTTTGGAAATACCAAAGCTAATTCTTATACCCTTGAATTGTTATATGTTCACCATTAACAAGTCACTATCTATTGCTGACTGTCATTCAAATCCAAGAAAAGAACCACGCCAATATTCTTTCACTTCCACAATGGAATAATAATTGAAAAAGTAGTAACAATCATTCTGTTTGCCTCCAATTTTTCAAAATGAAGCATCATGGGGAAAAAATCCTCTCCACTGAAACATAAATGAAACTGATTAAATTTCAACTTGCAAAATCTGTCTGCAAATTCTAATTATTATATCATAACAAATTCTTAATAGCACCAAATTATCCTAGAATAATAGGAGAATACATGTATTTCAACTTGCAGGGCAATCTTTTGGCCTCAATTTACAACAATAAATCATCCTAGAACAATGGGTGAATATGAGAATAAATTTCATTTAGCCTCTTGACATCACCAAGTTGCACAGGTTAACAAATTAAACAAAGAAAAGACGCACGACTTCAGAATGAGTTCCCAGAAACACAATTCCTCTGAAAACTTTACAAATTGAGCAAAACCCATTTCACGGGAGTGAAAACCCAAATTAGAAAAGACATAAACAACATGACAATGTGTCATGCGAAAAATCCAAAATTGTGAGCACATGTATAGGTTGCCACATGTTGAGCTTAAACCAGGAGTCTACTTTATTGAAACATGCCGCTTAGAAGATGACTTTGTGGCTAATAGAGATTGATATTAGAACATGGAATCTACTATACTAAGAGTCACTAATTTACCACCAATTCAGATTAGGATATGAAATCCACTCTACTGAGCCCTAGCTGCTTGGCGCTTTAGAACATGGATTTGTTGGACTTATCCAATAGGTTAATTAGTTTAAACCCAATAAATCACTTGTTATTGAGACTTTTGACTTATTATTAGTTCTTACAAACTGACTCAGACTTGTTACTCGCAAGACCACATTTTTTGTATAGACTATTGATAAAGAATGGGCCGGAAGACATGTTTCTATTTAATCAGGCCCAAAGTCCCAATATCTAACCTAATAAGGGCATAATCCTACAACTATAAAAGGAGGAGAAAAGCCATCAGCAGATGTATGTTTGACTACGGCCTCCGCAATACTCCAGCTTCATCTTCTCTACACCCATTTCTCTGACCTGACTTAGGCATCAGAGCGGGCGTGGTCAAACACCATCCCACCCTAAGTGACCCATGTTCTTTTACAGATACCCATTTACACCAGAATTATGCCTGAATGAGGCACGCACAGAGGCCCTACCAGAGCTGCTCCGACAGCTTCAACCGTCGAAGGACAACCCAATTACAAATTTTGGCATTATCATTGACGCCGACTGTGGGGATCGACGTCAAGACCCTCACGCAGCTCCTACAGCTATGCTCGAGCAAACCTGCACACCAACCAGGTCAAACACATCTGCACAAAGCTAAGCAGATCTATTGTTCATACAATTTTTATGTTCATTTCATTTTTAAAGGGGAAGAACACACTCAAATTCATGGCTTATCTATTTTTTGAGAAAAAAGAAAACCAACCAGAACAATGATGAGCCAGAATAGTGAGCTGATCTAACAATTAGGTCAGATGAACTGACTCGACCCAACTCCACGAGTCAATGCGGCCCAACTCAATGAGTTAACTCAACCCAACTCACTGAGTCAACCAAATTCCACTCAGCAACCTCGATAAAATGGGTGTTGGAGTCAACGACGAGTCAATCACGACCATCACCTTGCTCACCGGCGAAGTCTACTCATCGCTTTATCGGCAGAACCGAAAAGATTTAATCCGGCGAGCTGGACGACCACCCACCATTTTCTTCGTCAGTAGAAAACACCGACAAATCAGGTGGACGAGTTTCCCATCCTTTCCATTGTTGAGAGGAGCTCGTCAATGATAACTCTTTAGACGCCGTCTTCTCCGGCGAGTCCAGAGTTCCCCAGTGCAAGAATACGTCTCCTGTCGCTAGACGAAGCTTCCCGGTGAGGCCGATGCCACGAGACAGGGGCGGCGAAGAAACAGGCTGGAAAGGGAAGAAAATAAAAGAAAATTAGAAGCAAAGAAGGATGAGGAAGAGAAGTTGTTCCAGAAAAAAAAACAAAGAAAATGAGTAGAAAAAAGAAAAGAAAAGAAAAAAAATAAAGAAAGAGGGAGAAATGAGAAATAAAAGGAAATAAAAAAAGTAGACGAAAGTGTCAGGAGGAGAAAAACAAAGCAAAGGAGGAAAAAAAATAAAAGGAGAAAAAAAGAAAAGAAAAAAAGGAAGAAAAGAAAGTTAAAAAGAAGGAAAAATAAAGAGAGGAACACTGATTTCATTAGAAAAAAGGGGAGGATAGGGAGTAATAATATTATTTCCCCGCCCTAATTTATTCTCCTTATTTCAGATAAGGCACCAAGAGCTAATATTTGGTGTAACATTAAGACTCGACAGAGCTCAGGGCAAGCACAATTCAGAGCAAGCGTCGAGACTTTATGAATAATTGGTGCAACAACAAGATTCAGCATAGCCTGGAGCCAAAGAGCAGAGCACAACCAAAGTAAGATATGCCAGCAGCCCGCAGGGCAAAGTCTCGCGAATTGCGGTGGAGCATCCACAAGGCAAGGCTGGATGTATCATCAGCCAGCAAGGTTAGAAGTACCTGTTCACTTAAATAATAACATCAACATATCTCTCTGTAGAAGCATAAGAAAAAAGTTTCGAGTAGATCACATAGCTCCATGAAAATAATTATTCGCCTAATACTACTGTACGTTATTAGTGTACGCTAGTAAGCAAATAATTCGTGAAATTGCATACTCCCCCCGTCCCTCTAATTGTGTCTTACTTCACTATTTATCAATAAAATTGATGTTGTTTGAATTGTAAAAAACTATAGCTATATAAATATTGAAATTATCATGTGATATATCACTATATTCATCTTAATACATATTTTTAAAATATATAATTTTATAATTTATTTTTATACATAATTTAATATATTAAAATTATAAAATTATCAATGAATAGTGTAAAAAGAGGAAGTAAGACAGAAAAAAAGGGACGAAAGGGGTATGTGATTTTCATGTTGAAATCTGAAACTAAAGACACTATGCATGAATACTTAAAGGAAAAAAGGATTCATACAAGTGCACGTTATATTTTACACGCCTTTGTCATATTAATTTATACATGATAGCATGGCTAAGAAAGTTGATTCTTATAGTGTTTATTAAAGATAAAACTAAAAGTAAAGAGTTGGCACACTATGCCATCTTTTGGACTGATACACGTGGTTTGTTTAAATTGGGACATGTTAGCATGAACTTCTTAGTTGTACAGGTCTGGCTGTAGGATAACAAGAAAAATATCCTTAGTCGCATAAAAGGCAGGTGCACAGCTTGACATGTCAGGACAAAAGAAAGTTTAGCAATCAGCCAGCCCACCAGCCTGTAAGACACGACGTTGATCAAATCTCAACATGTCCAGGGAGGGAAAGGATCACCCCTCAGCCTGCATGAACAGGGGCCAGGACATAGCCTCCTCAAGAAAATGTGGCATGATAGGGCAATGGTCAACCTGAAGTATGTTTAGAAAAAGTTACAACCACCCCTCACCTCACTCAGGCAGGGTCATGCATTGAAGGAACGATATTGCTTTAAATGAAAACTGTGGAACTGAAGGAACGGTATTGCTTTAAATGGAAACTGTGAAATTGAAGGAACGGTATTGCTTCAAATATTGCTTATCTTTCCCCCAAGATATGTACAAGAGTTATTGTATATTTACATACCTTTGTCATTCATCCAATGCATTCTAACATTGTGGAAAAGAGTTGATGTTATTGTATATTGTATATGTTGTCTTCTAAACTAACACATGTTGACGTTATTCATGTAAGCATGAAACATTTAGTCTTACAAGACAACAGGGCAAAGGAAAATGAATCTCCGGCCACATCCCGCTCTGGAGAAATGCCCGATCCAGGCTAAAGTTGCCCCACTGGCCCAGAGAGCTAGTGCGAAGTGTAGGCCGGATCTCCAACAAGGAAAAGGAAAATGAATCTCCGGCCGCAGCCCGCGCCAGAAAAATGCCCGATCCAGGCTAAAGTTTCCCTATTGGCCCAGAGAGCTAGTCTAAAATGTAGGCTGGATCTCTAACACGGCAAAGGAAAATAAATCTCCGGCCACAGCCCGAGCTGGAGAAATGCCTGATCTAGGCTAAAGTTTCCCCGCTGGCCCAGAGAACCAGTGCGAAGTGCAGGCCAGATTTCCAACAGAGAAAAGGAAAATGAATCTCCGATCACAGCCCGCGCCAGAGAAATGCCCGATCTAGGCTAAAGTTGCCCCGCTGGCCCAGAGAGCCAGAGCGAAGTACATGCTGGATCTCCAACAAGGCAAAGAAAAATGAATCTCCGGCCGCAACCCGCACCGGAGAAATGCCTGATCTAGGCTAAAGTTTCCCCGCTGGCCCAGAGAGGCAGTTTGAAGTGCAGGCCAGATCTCCAGCAGGGCAAAGAAAAATGAATCTTCGGTCGCAGCCCACGCTGGAGAATTTCCCGATCCAGCATAAAGTTTCTCCGCTAGCGGAAACAGCCAACACGAAGTGTAGGCTGAATCTGAAGGAGGATAAGGAAAATGAATCTTCGATAGCAGCCATCACTAGAGATAGGCCCGATTCAGGCCAAAGTTGCCGCACTAGTGCAAACAGCCAGCGTGAAGTGCGTACCGAATCTCGAAGGGGCAAAGGAAAATGAATCTCCGGCCACAACTAGCGCCTGAGAAGAGCCTGGCCCAGGCTAAAGTTACAGTGCTGGCCTCAACAACCAGTACAATTGCAGGCCAAGTCACCTAACACGCAAAGTAACAAACTTTGGCCATAACCATAGCCGCCAAGTAAAGAACCAGGAAAAGGTTGTAAAACTCTGGCTTAAGTTAGCTACAGAATTGCAGGCCAGATCGTCGGGCCAAAATAAGCAGCCTTGGCTTACGACAACCAGCGGGCTGCGGGCCGGATAGTCAGGCCAAAATAAGTAGCCCTGGTTTACTACATCCAGCAGGCTGCGTATCGGATCGCCAGACCAAAATAAGTAGTCTTGGCTTACGACAGCTAGCAGGCTGCAAGTCGGATCGTCAGGCAAAAATAAGCAGCCCTGGCTTACGAAAGCCAGCAGGCTGGAGGCCAGATCGCAAGGCTAAAATAAATAACCCCGGCTTATGACAGCTAGCAGGCTGCAGGATGGATCTCGATGCTGCAGCACAAGCACACAGTGAAACAACCATATGAAAAGGTAGGTTTCATAATCAACTACCAAGGTCAGAAACATATAATTGTTCGCTTGCATTTTACGACCATAAATACTATTCGTGTATTAGTAAGCAAAGAAAATCACATGTGCAACTGTCGTCATGAAATTTAAAAAATAAAGGCATTACGTATGGTTGCTGAAAAGAAGAATTCATACAACTGTAAATTACATGTTCATACTTTTTCCATGTAAATAAATGCAATACAAGAGAGTCTCAAAGGTGACTCAGGCATAATTTTACGAAGCTGCAATGCAAGGTCTGGGCTGACTTAGCAGGCATCAACGTGTAATTCTGTCAAAGATTAATGAGGTCGAAACAAAAGAGTTTGGGCATGATTTAGATGGCCTGGACGTAGAGCCCAGGTCAACGATAAGAGGGTTGCAAAGTGCGACCCAGGTAAAATTTTATGAATTATGTCAAAGATTAATGAGTCCAAAATGAGCGAATTTGGCCATGATTTATAAGGTCTGGATGTAGAGCCCAGGCCAACGATATTAGGGTTGCAAAGTGCGATCCAGACAGAATTTTACGAAGTTGCAATGCAAGGTCCAGGTTGACTCAGCACGCAGCAACGTATAATTCTGTCAAAGATTAATGAGGTCAAAATGAAAGATTTCGGTATTGATTTATAAGGCCTGGACATAGAGCCTTGGCCAAGAGGGTTGCAAAGTGTGACCCAAACAGAATTTTACGAAGTTGCAATGCAAGGTCCAGGTTGACTCAGCACGCATCAACGTATAATTCTGCCAAATATTAATGAGGTTAAAACGAAAAAGTTTGGCCATGATTTAGAAGGCCTGGATGTAGAGCCCATGCCAATGATAAGAGGATTGCAAAGTGCGACCTAGGAAGAATTTTACGAAGTTGCAATGCAAGGGTCAGGTTGACTCAACAGACAACAACGTATAATTCTGCCAAAGATTAATGATGTCAAAATGAAAGATTCCGTCCATGATTTAGAAGGCCTGGACGTAGAGCTAGACAAATGATAAGGGGTCACAAAGTGCGACCCATGCAGAATTTTTGAAGCTACAATGTGAAGTCCAAGTTAACTCAGCTGACAGCAACGTATAATTTTGTCAAATATTAATGAGTTCGAAATGAAATAATTTGGTCATGATTTAGAGGGCTTGGACGCAGAGCCCAGGCCAAAGATATCCGGGTCGCAAAGTGGGACCTAGGTAGAATTTTACGTAGCTGCAATGGAAAGTCCAAGTTGACTCAGCAGGTAGCAACGTATAATTCTGTCAAAGATTAATGAGGCCGAAACGAAAGATTTCAGTCATGATTTAAGAAGGCCTGAACTTAGAACCCATGCCAAAGATATTAGGGTGACATCAACAGGGGCATAAAGGCGTGACCCTGGAGGAGAAAATCAAGATTGTAGAATTCCAGCTTGACGAACAGGGACTTACGTCGGCAATCACATTCAGACGCATATTACCCCAATTCCCCGCATTGTTCAGCAATGCGACATCAGGCTAAAGTGGACTTGATAAAGTGTGGGATGGAATACATGTTTCTAT